>JAQGAU010005356.1:0-10373 GCA_034698045.1 Paramacrobiotus richtersi
TTTTAATATGTAATTGTATAATGCTAAACAGTGTAACAGGTACTATTTGTACAGCGGGAAAAATATTAAAGCTCAGAGTTAAACGCCAAAGAAGGGCTGTTGCGAGGACAGACTGGTGGTAACCGAAACTTCCGCACTTATTTTTTGTGAACGGGAGAGAGTTGGGCACTTGTTTTTATTTCACCGCGCGGTAATTACAGGTTTACTTTAGCCACTGTTCCCACACGCGCCAGCTGTGTCAAGGTTTCTGTTTAACTTTCGAATTTTTCGGTTTGCCGGCACTTGCTTTTGGGGGGTAGACCATTAAATCAGAATACTTTTTGAATGGAAAGAGCACAGCAATGTGTTACTAATGTGCAGTGGCTCCTCGTAGATGTGTCCTGTCTCGGTGGGCAATTAATAAACCGTCTACAGGCTAAAGTTTAAACATCACTTTTATAATAAAACGATAGAGTATCACTTTACGAGCAACTTGGCTTACCGAGAACCAAAATGTTCAGCTCTTTAGGTTTGTGCAGCTGCTGTGGGCGTTCGTGGCCTTCTGGAACGGAGGCAGGAGCTGGATTGTTCGACCCGTCACCAAGCGCACTGCGAGTACTGAAAAAGATACCTCATGACTGCATTATCGGTAAACTCTTAAACATGTTTTGGAGGACTTACTGTACCTAATTAATCTAGGGGTTGAATTGGCAGGGTTTGACGAAAGAAGCACCCGGGGATTCCAAAGCGTAATGAAGATAAACCCCGCCATTCCGCCAGCAGTAGCAAGCACAGCGGATAAAAGCTGGTCATGAAAAAGGAAATAACCAACAAACGCAAACACGAGGCCGCTTATAAATGCCGCTTTGATAGCAAACAAAATGACATAGAAAGTGCGGAATCCAAGAGTATCTAGTGCTCGCTCGAGGCGTTGGGCCAACTCTGCTATGCCAAGTCCTTCCAGTCCTACCCCTTCATGGCTCGTTTTCTTCAGCTCCTTTGCTACAGCCAGCAATTCCCTGATAAAAGTCTCACCAAAGTCCCGCCCGAATACTTCAAGACCTTTCACCTTGAAGCCCTCATCTGCAAACAATTTAGCGGCTTCCAGCAGGTTTTCGCTTAGTACTTTCCCGAGCTCCCGGCCTGCTCCATCAAAGTTTAAGTGGCGCATCTGCGACAATGCTTGTGCAGCACCTTCAATGTGGCGAGCGGCTGGTATTAAGCTAGGACAGTCGATGTCAGTTCTTTTCAACTTTTCAAGCGCTGTATTGAGGTGTGTTTCAAATGTCTCCAGGCTGTGATCCATACGATCCCCGAGCTTGTCGGCGGCGTTGATGCCAGTGTCCGCGAAAAGCGAGTTCCCGATCCAGCTGATTGGGTTCAACAATTTCCACAACCAATGCATGGACATCCTGAGTTTAGTTTGAAGCCGCTGGAGTGAACGAAACGTTGGTTAGTCGAGCATGCCGCATGCTGCAGGCGTATTTATTGATGTAAAGTACTGATGCTGGTGTTTTGAGTGTCTATTACTACAATATGTAGTTTGCGTCGTACTGGAGCCTCTTTTTATACCCATTTTTCCTTTTAAACGAAACAGTTTGTACAATATCAGACATCTTCCCCCATACAGAAAAGTTTCCGTAAGAATTCAGTACTCAGTACAATGTGGTCCCCGTATGGCTGTAATAATGTGGTGTGGATCCGCTTTTGAATCATGTAAAGCGTCGGTAAAAGTTTGTTTTTAAAGACGACAAGAGTAGGTCGGCTTGCTTTTTGTTTCTGCGTTTCGTTATGGAAGTTATGCCCAGCAGTGTCGATTTAATTGTGGCGATTCCGGCGAACCTTCTAACTGTGACAAATTTTTAATTCTTTACATTTTTCCGTTCCGAAATTGATTCTGTAAGGTTGTCGAATAACAATGTAATAGTACGGTGGTATTCCGCTGATTCTTTTAGAACAATCTTCTTAATACTTTTAGTGACATGATAGTTATATAATGTGACCTGATATGTTTCCATAATGCGTGTATCTGTAGACACCAGTCAGCCACTCGATGATGTTGTGTTGCGTTCATTCCATTTCTCAATGGGGCTACTGTTACTACTGTAATTGTAAATGGAACCAGTCTGTGTACCATTACCTTATATCGTCATCACCCGTTTACAGCAGATATTTTTAGGCAGAAATTGACAGTAAATATGGGACTATATGTGCACGTTCTATTGTAATCAGATAAGCAGCGAGACGTTTCAAACTTTGATGTAGTTCACGTTGCATTCTACCTTGTAAATTCTACCTGAACAGGCAGGCGTGGTCTGAGTAGGGATCAGACGCTCTTTTAGGGCAACATTTTGCGTTCATGCAGTTTTCTACGCTAACGCTAGCCCCGCTAACGTAGGTGGATAGATAGCATAGAACTGACGTGAACAGCAGTTCACTACGGAAAGCCTACTATGCAGCTGCTACCATAGACCATATGGTTAAGCACGTTAGCAGTCACATGAGGCTCCTAATCCCAATGCAACTGAGGGCAAAGAATGCAAGACCAAAATTTAATGCGAACAGTGAAAACATACCTTGTGAAACGAATGGGTATCCTGTTACTATAATATTATTTGCATGGTACATTATTATTGTGATGTATTAGTATTATTAAAGTCACAAGAGCGGATAACTTAAACCATACATAATACAATGTACATACGTTATGTTGTGCATAGACCATGTATTATGTAGAATGCATAGATGGAATAATACCATACGTTAACGGCGTAATATATATACGTTAACAGAATTTATATTCATGCAAAGAATAAACTTTTTCTGTACGGCGTTGACCTGATGGCACTATGCATCACGTTTAACCATCGTAGTTAACTTTTCTGTGAAGTATTCGACTGAATTTCTGTCTGCATTAGTTTGTTATCATATATTATTTTATTTCCTCACGTAAATGTAATTTTATGTACATGTTGTTATACACATTTACGGAGTACGTAGATGTACAGATTACATATGATACCTTAATGTATAAAATTATGCTGATCCGCAGTATGGGCCGTGCTTGTCTGTTTATCGGTATACTGCACATCCACGTATATAAAGTACGGAAGATCATGTTCGTTTAAATTGTACAGAAATATTTTGCTGATGGACTTAATGTACCCCCACGTATGACTACGCACATCTATGGTCCACGATATATCTACACAATAATTTGTGCATTTAGTTTATGTACACAAATTACACATTGAACATATGTTGTGTTTAATAATAAGTATGTACATTTAATTCATGTACGCTTTTATATGGGCAACACTAACGTACTTCTGCGGCTCGTACTTCTATTCAATAGTGATATATATGTACATCTAATTTATGTACACTGTGTGTGGCAACCGCCTCTGGTACCGGCGGGAGCTGCCTTTGGTAGGTACCGTGGCGCCCGATCTTGGCGGCAGCTGCCTGCTGAACCCATAGGCTTAGTGGTATTGTGTTCATGCAAACGGGACGGCTAACGAAAGCTGCTAATCGTTATTTTTATTGCCCTCTAAGGTAGAAGACCGCATGAACGCAGTTGCTTTCCCTACTTAATTCTGTCGTAGCAGAAGGGCGCCGCGTTCACGCATAATTCTACATACTATAAGCCCGAAAAAGGCGGCGTCTAGCCGGAAAACAGGTAGAATAGCAGGCAGCGTGAACTACATTGGTGACAATCTTCATAATAATACTACGTTTCAACTTTCAAACTCCTCAAGGAAGAATATCAAAGAGAAACAGAAGTCCTCAAATAAAATCCTTAAAAAATTTCAAAAATCCTGTTTTATTAGGAAATTGCAGTATTGTCAAGACATGGATGTAGGTGAGATAGCGTATGCGATCGCAATGGCATAGCACACGTTATCGTGTAACGAATGTGATGACAGACGCAGTTTTCGAAACCACCCGGGACGTGTCCGTAAATTCGACCGCTACCGTCATAACAGTTCAAACGTGAACACCATCACATAGCGGAATTTCAAGACACACTCTAAGTATCACATCTGGTCTAATTAGTGATATCCTGTCTGTTCGTTAGTACCTCTAACGACTGTCGCCATGATACCAAAAACACTAGCAGGTACCTGACCGTATGGATTTGGCCACATCTGATTTATACAACAAGGATACGATTAGAACATTATTGACTTATTGTATCCAACTTTGAACTAATCCTAATTACTGACATTTTGAGCCCCATCCTGGTACTAATTCTGTAATATGTCCTCACAAACCACTTATGCGATCCAGTGTATCCATTTAGTGAAGATTCAATAAACGATTAAACGTAAAGGCAGTGCCTATATATGCTTACCTAAAATACACCTAAACGCGGGAATGCGTAAAAACTTGCAGCGATAACGATCCAGAAATTTTATGGAACGAGACAGGTCCACAAACTTTGGAAGAAATGGAGCGCAGCCCAGAAGCAGTGAAATACGTACCAACTAGTTGTAACAGCTTATGAACCGCCTGTTATTTAAACGTGACAAGGAAAAAGCCAAGTGTAAAGGTTCAGGCGGTTTGCCAGCAAGAAATGCGATCGGAAGCAGTACAGCCATCGTCTGGTAAAAAGTACAGAGCCGGTCCGGTGACGCGCGAGTAAAGTGATTACTCATTAATTGCCTTCGTTTGCGCCATGCGATGGATGTGTGATATTGCATGCATGCTTCTCATCCGTAGTCTACTAGGAAGCCTTCCCCATGCCCAAGGCAACCATGCATGGCAGCTCACGAAACTATCGGTTCCATGATGAGAAACTGTGATATATCTGAGCGCATTCTTTATTATGCAGCTCAGGAGCTGCTAGAAAGCAGACTAAATACTCGTAGCAACATGTGCAGCACATAATCATAAGGCAGTTGCCAAGGACAGGAACATTTCCAGAATCTCGTGAATACCGTACACTACAGATACGCTTTCGCCGTTGACGTCAGCCGACGCACCGGCACGTTGAAAGTTAAAAGCTTGAAACCTCATGAACGCTCACAGTCCAGACCTGCTTACGGCACATAGCACCCCGTGGAGCGGAACAACGGAACATTTCAGACTTATATTCTGTTTTTTTTTTTCGAATATGGCGCTGCTGGTACCCTTCCGTCTTTTTGATCGAGTATGCGACGACACATCGCACCGTGCTTCGAAACGTCCCTCGGCACGACAGTGAAACGAATGTCAACTAGCCCGTACGTCTTCTCGTGTCGGACGACCACGCAGGCAGTACGAATGGTTTATCGTTCTAAATTCTCAGTCGCTGTCATTCAGCCAGTTTCGTATTGCTTCCTACTAGTTAGACTATAGGAACTTAGTCGACTATACGTGCGGGTCCTGTTCAGCAATATCAGCTAAATGCATAATTATGAGGGTTATGCCATGGTGTGTCACCGTACGTGCATAACAAACAAAAAAGGGGGAACGCTGCGAATACATTTGTATGTAGTGGTCGACCTCCTGGTGCCGCTGCAACGATAAACCATTGGGAAGAACAAGCGTTCAGACCGATGTTTCAGGTAGACCTGACTGCTCCAGCATATGGCGCATAGTCGCCAATGAGCTAGTGCTCCTTCGGCATGAAAAAGGTCAACGGAATGCGTCCGTGCACCATGAGACAGCCTGTTACTGTCAATACTCTACGGATGCGTCTTTTACAGTCGTTGCGGACAATGCGGTATGGCAGTACGTTACCACATTTTGCCGCTGGCGGATCTGACACTTGTTGTCGAAAGTGGTCAGAACTTCCCTTGTCAGAATGGAACATTGGCAGCCGATAATGAACAGCAAGCCTTTTTGATCAGTTTTTTGGAGTTGTGACTTTGTTTGTTCTGCAGTCTGTAGTACAATAACTACGATTCATAGTTTACTAAACAGATGTAGACGGTATCGTTTTATTTTTTAATAATAGCCGACTATCACGTGCAACGTCCGTTACAGAAGCTTTTGACTATTCATTTGACCATATATAGTTTGTGACACAACAATTTATTGAGAATTTCCTGTATTATTGGCATCCTTTTGGTTCGCTTCGAGATCATTTTCCAGCTGCAGGACATAATTATTATCCCAGAAGATCCTGACCATCCTCCACAGATTCCAGCTGGCTTTAATCTGCGCCAGAGTGGCTGCAAAGAACGCCACAAAAAACACAATCCCACACGCCAACGTCACGGTTTCCGTCGGGCTCATTCCGGACTTGTCCTTCTTCTCCTCCACCAGATCCCCGGGATCATCCCTCTTAAACAACGTCCCAATAACCCCCAACGAAATCCCCATCAGAATCAGCGCCAAGAAGAAGATACAGTGGAGGATCTTATCCCGCGTCGGGATGCTAGGCCAACGAATATTCTTCCTGGACCGCCAGTGCTTCCTCGCCCGGAACTGGTACACACACAACTCACATTTGGGGTTGTGTCCCAGTTGTTTTGTCCGCTTGTCCAGCCACCGCATCAGACAGCTGTGGTGGACGAAACGCAGGGAACCCGTGCACTGGCACGGGGTGAAGAGTGGCCGCTTGTCACTTGCCGGCTGGTGGCAGATCCGGCAGATGGCTGTGTAGCCATGGGCGTACAGGGTGTTGAAGAAGGAGACGTGGGACGCTGCGGAGGTTACACTGAGACACGAGCCAACGTAGAACTGCACCGTCGGATTGCGGACATCCCAATGGCTTGCTTGGAGGGAGTCCGTCGGCGGATGGGGCAACGAGGAGTCGCTGGGGTGGGAGGTGATGATCACAGGAGGCGCGCGGGTGTAGATTACGTCCGAGTGGTGGAGTTCGGTCGGTTCTGGGGTGATGATGCACGGGGAGGGGAGGAGAGCTGGGTTCTCGTAACATCCCTGAAAATGGAAAAGAAATAACATTTTAATACAGAGCTGTACTTTAGCCGTTGCTGTACTGCCGCTTTTTACTATTACTTATAATTTATGGACCATTTTTGCAGTTTCTTTCGTCCATGTTAAACGTGTAGGCATCAGTGTCGAACCCAGAGTAAAAGACGATTGTTCCTTTGGGAAGACTCTGTAGTGTGCACTGTCACTGATTTGCTAACTCACCTCGTTTGAGCTGAAATATGGCATTTAATGACGTTACCGTCCATTGATTTCTTATAGGACGGTAACGACCCCAAATTGGTTCGAAGTTAAAATCAGAACTCATTAATCATCAAACACCACCATTTCCGGTTTAATCGTCCGTTTTGCACCAAGACGAAGCTCCGCAGTTTATCCTTTTCCCTTTTTAGCTGAAATACGCTTTTTCTTGTAATCAATCATCTCCGTAGCCGGATCTTGCGCAGCGGACAACTTCCGGCGCCCGTCATGTTTCAGAAGAGCTTCTAGTGGTTAATAAAATTTGATGGAATCATCGTCAACCGAACTTCAAAGCCACCCATCCCTCTAAAAAGCTTTTGTAGCAACTGGCCCCATTTTTAGCTTTGCAGGTAATATAGAGACACTGATCTCCAGTTCCGTACTGGACGGTATAATACAATCCGAACAGTTTTAGGTTGTTGTTAGGGACAGCAGAAAACAGATCTAGTAGTTTTTTGTTTCAATGTTTAAACAGTTTCAATGCGCGACAAAGTCAGTTGTGATTTTCGCTGTTGTTCCTTCGCGTGCTGATTGGGACAGATTTTTTTGAATTTTTGAAATTTTATTGTGTCAGCATTGTTTTTGGGCTTTTGCAAATTACACATGAGTTCGAAGCACAAGATTCTTTAATCATTCAAACACAACCATTTCCGGTTTGCTTGTCTGGTAATCCATACAAGCCTACATAATTCATCCCTACTTTTTCTATTCTCAGCCAAAATCCGGCTTTTTCTTGTAATCATCTCCTTTACCCGGATCTAGAGCCGCGGATAATTTCCGGCTGTAGTCATGTTCCCATAATGGGAAAAAAGAGTCTCTAGTGCTTCGTACAACTTGTGGAAATCATCGTTAAGCCGAGACTAAAAGCCGCCTCTCCCTCTAAGAAGTCTTTGTAAGTGTCTCTCGCCTAATTGACGGCCGCCTCAGTGTGATTAGCCGGGGCCTGAGTGGTGATCGATTAGCTGTTTTAGCGGGACTTCCTCCCGCCGGATTACCATATGTTCCCTGTGAAAATGTTCCCATCCCCAACCTCTAGGTTGGCGTGTCAGGTAAAACGAGTAAACAAGAGAAAATCTTTGCCGACTGACAGATGCATAATGGATAAAGAGATTATCCATTTTCCCTTGGTTGTGCTCGATTACACTCTGCAACCGTATACTAAAGATAATAATGTTTCAGCCTGGGAAAAAAACGTTGGTCTTAAAATATCCACGGTGCTACGTCGGCATTCTGCCGGGTGCTGTCAGAAACGATTCGCTGAGGTGATTATTTCTCCTGACCTTGACATTTTGCTGAGCGGACGTTTGTGTTTTTCGCATTATCATCTTCGCCGCGTTCTTAGCTACTGGAGCACTAGATGAACAGTGAAATGTTGCATTATAGTGGTGCGCTTATTTGGATAAAAGAGCTTTGTTGTTCGATACAAACACACAGCTACCGGCAAAGAAACGCGTAAGGCGACAGAAAGAACAACCCAAGTGGCCTGATCACGCTGGTTCTGCGCCTGACCACTTTTGTCTAGTGTTTACCATTACAATAACGATAGTCAGCTGGCACTTTCATATCTCTTTGTAAGGGAAAAAACGCAAGTAATCGACCTGATAAAACGTTGCCATGAAATTCGTTCCAAGCAAAATAAAACGCAAAACACTCGTTTCGCTGTATAATTTGTTAAAGAAACTGATATACGAAGAATTTAGCTGAAATTTTGGAAACATAACAATAAAATGTTCGACACATGAAACCCGCTTGAAACATGGCCAATATCAATCACCATTAATCTGCAGTTCACCGCCACTTGAAATCCCGCTGACGCGGTGCAAAACAATCCCGTTAATCTCTTAAGAATGTTTACCTCTTCTAACTTGTCGGTTTCATTGATAACAACAAGGTCGCTCGTCGCCCCGCCCTCCAGGGGCGTCAACGGCAGATCCCCGAGTTCCTCATCCTCCAGGAACGTATCCGCGGTGGCATCACTCCGATTCGAGGCGTGGCGGACCCTCCTTAATCCATCCAGAAACCCTTCATCCTCCTCGGTATTCCTCGGACCCGGGACCTTCAAAAACGTGCTCATCGGCGAAACACTGAGGTTGGACAGCTGGGAGTCGCTGCGCAGCAGGGGTTCGCTCTCCGGCATCACCGGGGAGACGGTGAAACGGTGCGGGGATTTGTGGGGTGCGGGAAGGGCGTCGGCGGACATCATGGCGGCGGATGGGTTTAGAGAAGCGAGGGAGTCATCCGAGGAGTGGGATGAGTTGAGTGGAGCCATCCTGGAAGAGAGAAAGTCAGATTTGGGTTGGGTTGTGTGTGAGCGTTTCGTGACTAACGGCTTCCGCTTATGTCGGATGTGTGCGTGTGGATCATCGTCAATAACATCA
Organism: Paramacrobiotus richtersi; assembly: GCA_034698045.1. NCBI lineage: Eukaryota > Metazoa > Tardigrada > Eutardigrada > Parachela > Macrobiotidae > Paramacrobiotus > Paramacrobiotus richtersi. The sequence goes on from JAQGAU010005356.1 coordinate 9,480, forward strand.
TATAACAATTTTCACAATAAGTTTCAATAACAATTTATTCGGCGATTGACCGGGGAATTTTTTTAAAAAGCCGGCGCATTGGAAAGCTACAAATTTGTATCACTTCAGTTAAAAATTAAAACAATATCCAAAATCATTTGGTCAAGCCATTAGAATGAAATAACGGTAGGAATTGTGGTAAATACCTTTGTTTATAGTAATCTCTAACAAGATAACTTACCATTACAACATAAGCGAAGAACAAAGCAAAAAGAATCGGCAATAAATGTTATATTATATGTAAATAAAATATGTAACTGCAATTAAAAAATTGTAAATTAATATAAAGATTTTTAAAATGTAAATGTTTTTCAAGGAACTGTAGCTGTGGCTGAGTTTTAGGTACTGCAAGAAAAATAATGCTCAAAGCAAATTTTTGTGCTCATTACGGTCGGCATAATTCAAACAAAAATGACTGATAATGTAAAACGACTGATTACGATGATTGACTGATCTAGGACATCATTACAAGAAACACGATAGTAGCAATAAAATATACAACACCAGCAGCTGCTGTAACCATGATCTAGTTTTAATGTTGCAGGAAATACAGTATAACAGACATTTCTTGCGGTTAATGAATTTTCGCCAGCGGGCTGTACTAACACGCCTGAATCCACAATAAGAGAATTAAAACACATTTTTGAACATTTTAATTTGCGGCAACTTAGAAATGACGGTAAAAGGCCCAAAGGCAACGGAAACTGAAAAGTGAAAAGACTGAACAAAGGAAGAGGAATGTACAGTTGCGGTTATTAACTTACCAAAGACTGCAGCCCGCCGCACAATAGCCTTCCTGGCCAGGAGATTAGACAAAGAAAGCCATGAATCAAGTAGAAACCCTTCCTTGATGGC
>JAQGAU010005357.1:0-10373 GCA_034698045.1 Paramacrobiotus richtersi
GCGATGGTTACAAAGGGGACCCGGCAATAATGTCCGGGGGGACATTTTGGCGGGGGGGACATAATTGCCGGTTACACCCGTAGACGACAGAATACTGTCACGTTAATAAAAACAATGCATTCGCTGTATGAGATACTGAGCTCATTAAGAGATCATCGTGAGATTATAACAATGCGAACAATCAGATCAGTACAACCATTTCCTCACATACACTTTTGATGGCCAAACATTTCACTGCATAATCTTTTCCGTCATATCTTTGACAGTCCTAATTCTCGCGAAAGTTAACGTTCGTCGATCGCCAGGGGCAGGAACGTAGACGCTGACAAATCTGGTGTCTATCCCTTGAATCTTCAGTTCACTTGCAATATGCTCGTTGTATTCCTGGGTGCTCTTAAATTTCGACTTTTCCACACGAGGTATTCCTCTCACATGAAAGTCTGCATGGGGTTTGTGGGGAACCTGTAATGTACGTACCAGCTCATTTCGTGCTTCTTCTTCCATGGTCCGGGAACCTCGACTCCCTTTGGGTGCTTTCTTCGTTACGGTCGCGTACGAAGGGGCCACAATTTTAACTTGGGGTACGTCTTTAGATACAGCGGTCTCGCTGCTTGCATGGGACGTTTCTGAAGATGTAAAACGGGGAGGCACCATCTTGACGGCTCTCCAGGCCATGGAATGGAATTTGCCATGGAATTTAAGATCTCATAACACTTTACAAGAAACCAGTTTACAGGAAACAACTACAGCCTGGTTATTACTATACAGTTTAGTCTGTATTGTATCCTTACTGTTGCCATAATGCGCAAATCATACAACAGGTATAAGCTTTACGTTTTCAAGTTATTGTCACTCAATTACGTTTACTGTTTGTCAGCATCAGATGTACACATACCGTGACGTATGTAAAACAGTGGCCAACTTTGCACTGCACTTCATTCACCGGTCCGCTTCCCGTGAAATTTAATCCACATGCCTGGTCCGCATAACTCTTGCAGACGAAACACGATAGCGGCGTAACATTCGCTGGAAAAAACACAGATTGACGTTAATTTATGGCTGGTAATTTGTGCACTGGCTTGCTGACCCATCAACAAGGTATATGCACCTTGCGTCGTAAGCAGTTTAGCAAGCAGAGGAACGCTGTACGGCAGGTTTTATTAGTATTATGCTGATGGAATTTTGTACATCTTCCCATTCGTCAACAAATGGCACGAACTCAGTTCGTCGCACATGATATACTGTAATAAACTGTGAGCGCGTTAGTTCTTTGCTTGCTTTGTTTTTTGGTCGGGATAACTGAAATATTTTGACGAACGGGAATCCTTGGTAAAAGTAACGTGTATTCGGTAGGCAGTTAAGCCACACGAAAACGGGTTCATACAAGTTCCAAAAAAACGTTTTTGGAACGTGAGGAATTTTCTTGTTTCCACTCCTGCCTACTCCCTGCTGGAAATTGAACGAAAACAGCTTTCAACGACAGACGGGACTTTTTGCTATTCGAGCACATCCGCAGTAAGAGACTAGGAGCTTCAGAAACTGCCGCGGCTATTTCAGTTTAAAACCGTGCTCTTGTCTGACTATAACTCACTTAAAGGAACAACACTGGGACATGCCAATTACTGGGCGGGAGGTCACCGTCAAACGCGTACAAAGACTAAGAGATCAGTTTGCCCAAGAGCTGCAGGATCTGTTTAGAATTAAACGAATAGACGAGTTTCTTTGAAGGTGCAAGAAAATCTTTGAACACTGATAATATTCGCAACCAAGAAGGAAACCGAAGACGGCACTGAGATAGAGCTGGGATTTCGAGGCCGATCCCAACGAGAACAGTGCAAGCGTCGCCTATTCCCGCTCGCGACCATCGATATGCTTTGCTGGAACACATACAGTAGTAACGGGCTCCGGAAATTACTGTGACTGATTAGAGCATGATGGCCACATAACGCCAACGGACCATTTTTATAGTACAATTGTTACTACTGCCTTGCAAATGAACCACAAATTTGCAGAGATTAAATTCTGAAAATCGACAACCTGAACAATTTTACTGCGTCAGACCTGGACAGTTGCACCCAGAAGTGGTGTATTGGGAAAGCAAGGTATTTGAGTAAAATCAGTAAATCACTGGATCCGGTCTGACGTTCTCGGACGCACTGCCCCCTAACTTACAATTCACTGGATGGAAAACTCTCGGAAGTTCTAAGTAAGCTATGCAGCGCCAGGTTTATCTTTCGGAACACATAATCATATTCCCGGGTTTTCGCAAATACGCTAGCCTCTGTATCCCTTTTGCCGACTTTTCGGAATGAAAATCTGAACGAGAACGCTTTACCGTTCCAAAGTACGCCGCCATCACATAGCCACAATAGGGAACTCGTTTTGCACTTTCTATAATCACATGCCGGTCAAAGCGTTTCATATTGTCCCCTACAGTGATAAATCTATGTATGACACTTACATGCTTGGGCTGCCAGCGGAAGATTGGCCATAGGAATTTGACCACTGTTGCACCGATCCTGATCGCAGTACTGCAGTGAGCCCGAGGCCATTTTCCGTTCGGGAGGTTGTGTGTTGTAGATATGCGACATATTGAACAAGCCGTTTTGCACTTTTTTCACTTTCCACCCACTGAAGCTGGACTCGCACTCCACCGTCCGGTTGTATCCAAGAGGCAGCTTATCGCAGTCCAGCTGGCCACAGCCGCGAGTGACATGGGGAGCTGTAAATCACTACAGTCAGATTGACTTCGCATCTTTGAATTACAGACAGTTGAGCTTTACCGTTGTCATAGTTCGTACGAAAAAAATACCGGGAGCAGTTATTAATCCTGTATCGCAAAGGAAACGGACCGGCATGCGGCTGGTCCGAAAACTGTTTATATAGTTTTAGAAGCCCAGGAGTTTTATGTTTTAAGTGCCTCCAGGAAGATTTTATTTTTTTATTTTTTAGTGCCTCCAGGAGGAAATTTATTTTAAGTGACTTTGAGCAACTTTTACGCTTTTACAGGGTTGAGCGTCGCGAAAAGAACCATATACGTGTTTAGGTGCATATGTAGGAGCAAGAACTTACTATATCTACAAGGACTGGCAGCTGTCTGTGTGACGTCAGCGGTTGGCGATATGTACAGCTAAATATCCGCCCGTAGACTTCTATGTTGTGGGCAATTTCTGTAACTTGGCTCCAATTCCCCTAGAAGTCACACACTACTGTACAGCTCGAAAGATAAAGGAAAAAAATTTGGTTACCGATCCCAACTACTAACTTAATCCATTGGTTCGAAAGGAAGAAGTTATGGCCGTCTTTGGTTAACATAGAAGCCTGCTAGACCGTTGCAGAGACCGCTCATAGACTTCCATGCTAACTGGAGACGATCACAACTCTTTTCTTTCGAACCAACAATTCAAAATACTAGTTTGAACTACTAACCAAATTTTTTTCTTCATCTTTCGAGCTATAGTGTGTTACTTTCAAGGGAAATGGAAGCAAGTTACAGATATTGCCCGCAACATAGAAGTTTACGGGCGCATATTTAGCTGTACTGCAGACCGCTGACGTCACGCGAAATTGCGCAATCGCCTAACAGTCCTTGAAGACATAGTAAGTTCTTGATAGGGGTCGTGCGCTGTGGAGTTAACTAATTTCGGGTTACCAGCTTTCCGCGTGTACAGAGTATTCAGAGCTTAAATATTATAAGCTGTGATTCATGCACTCAATTAGAATTTTCGAAAATCAGCCAACTCAGTTCGACAACAGCTTTGCACGTACCTTTCCCAGCCTCAGTCTGAAAAAAATGAAGAAAAACAATTTACATATTTGTCCATTCTACATTACATCTTCGGCAACACATAAACTGTGGAATACTACTGCATTGTTATATTTCAATCTACCGTACGTTAACAGCTGGAGAACTTATTGTTAGTAATGGGAATGGATGTTTTTCGCTACAACCGTTATGACTATGTGTTAAGTAAAAAAAACACAGATTTGACACGGACCTCAGCGTATGTGTAGCACATTCCCGCATCACATAGCTTGGCGCTGGCTTCCAGATATGCCGGGGTCCATCTCGTTAATCCGCACGACAACCCGATTGGGCTGTCACACTCGTAACATACGATTGCTGCTTCTGTCGCGCAAAAATGGAAGAGTTACATGCCGCATAATTATATCGCACGCTTGTAACCGCAAAAATTGTTTTATACCGCCGTGTACATCTCCATGTTATATGTGCGAAACAAACGTCCCGTATTAAATATTAAGGATCATATATATGTTGTATGTATTGTTGAAACGGCATTTGGGAATAAAGAACATTTTTTTCAAACTAACGTACAACTCTAAGAAAATCGTACAATACTCGTACGCATACCTGATACAGCTGCGCAGAGAGTTAGCAGCAGAAAATTCCTCAGATCGTTCATTCCCGCAGTTTTTTTGGATGAGAAGATCAGCAGAAACTCGTAAAATTTGCTAGTAGTTGAATGAGTTTTCTGCTAGAATCGAATCGCTTTTTGGTCATGCACAAACTAACTATGCCCGAAGTCAGGCATAGTATATTGTTATGCTGTAATACTACAATGCAGGATCACACCCAGTAATCGTGGTAATTAATGATTGTGTACTGCCGACGTTACATAGCTGTTGTCGCCAAACCAGTCCACATCTCCGCGGGACAGAAGTGTTTTTTGTAGCCATGAAACGGGCATGTACACCATGCAGTACTATAGCATCGTGATGCTGGTTGTTTCTTTGATATTTGACAATAATTTACCTTGTAGTTGTCTTTGTACGTGCCTTCGCACTTGATTTTGTATCGGCGGCTTTTGCCCAATAAAAACATGTTGCCATGCAGTACTAGGTATAGCAGTGAAATCCAGCACACATGAAATAACCCCGGCTGATTGGCACAGAAGAATTATCAAGTACAGTTTTTTATTTTTGTTGCCATACTATTACAGATATACCTTCAGCTGTGTTATAGTTACCTTTGTTGGAATTAACAGCAGTTATTGTGAACCTGAAAGCCGTATTTCGTGTTTCCGGCATGAGTGTTTTCATCGTAGTGGCACGAGTACAGCTTGGGATTTCCACGGTCATACTTTTAACTTTTAATACGAAAGCATTGTGACGTGTGCATGCCCACCACGCAAAAATGTGGAAAGTGGCTGCACATTAGGAGTGATCGAAAGCTAACTGGCTGGTCATATTTGCAGATCATATTTGTCCGCAACATGCAGCATTTACCGGCTTATGAAATTCTTGAAGGTCTTCATGGTAAATTTGTATTATTTCTGCATTATACGAACTGGAACATGAATAGTTCCCTATACTATAGAAGTAGTCCAGCTAGCTGCATTATTATAATCCGTCATCACGCCGTTTCAATAAGAAACCACCACATGCAACTCGGCACACTATACAAAATTGACTACTTTACGCGGCGGACCACAGTAATTACTGAAAGCGTACGAATACGGTAATAATATGTGGCAGTAGATTTAGTTGGATCCAACATTACAGCCTGTACAAGCAGTCTGCCGACAATCCGTAGCGAAGTGTCTTACAGAAGACGATTTCTTCTTGAGGCTTACCGCATAGCCGTCGTATTTGCGTTAATCTTATAATGTGAATTACATAATTATTGTTCTGAACTAAACGAGCCACGTACAGTATATATACAATCCATGGTGTGTCCGGAAACACTTAGAGAGTTTCTACTTGCAGTTTACACTACGGAAGTCAACTTACGCTGCAGTCAACAGTATCCAGTTGGTTTCAGTGCGTCAGCTAGTGGCTTTTGAGCTAAATTAGCTCAGCTAATTAAACTCTGTACGAAAATTATTCCGACTTTCTCTCACTCTAATTTCCGGTACGACTGTACTTGTGAGTTTCCGACAATGACAGCAGGGGCACCCGACAGTTTCAGGACGCAGAGCACGACGAAGAAAGGAACACACATTTCAACAATCCCGATATATTATCAACCACCACACCGGAACATGAGTAATACTAAGTCAACCGCGTCGTTTCCAAATTACAAATGCGACAAAAGGCTGGACAGTTTTGCAGCGCGATAAATCCCATCAAATTCGAAAAAGAGAAAGGCAAGGGAAACCGGTTAAAATTTATATGACAAATTCACAAATTAGCCACTATCCCCAAAAGTATTCCGTAACAGAAGGAATCGTACTGTTTAGGTAAGCCGTCTTGCCAATGTAAACTTCACCAGTTTCTTTGCACGCTTTCCGGTACATATTGTAGGCTGTCTCCATCAAGTATTCTGAAAAAAATTTTCATCTTAACAAAATGTAGATTAAATGCAGTTCTATGTTTAGTGCACTGTGATGTGGTACAAGGTTTCAGGAGATCGTTTATGGATGATTGCGAGTTTATTATCCGCGAACAGTATTGAAGACGCATTTCAAACATTTGAAACCATGTTAATGACGCACTTCATTTTAGGAGCAATGACTATTATGGCGCAAACCTTTTATTCCTTTAGTTGCCTCAGCCCGTTGTTTGGGTCCCATGCCGTCTAATTTGCTCACGGCGCTCGCAAGTGAAGCCAGTACGATTTCGAGATCGTTGGAGTTTCGCACCGATTCGGAATTTGTTTTAATGCACTGCTTACGCTGTAAGCTTCCACCAGGATGTCCTGCAAAGGTCATCTCGGTTTAACATATTCACATAAGATTGAGATTATACAATGTATGCATATTCTACAATTTATTTCTGTTAAAAGTTGAGATAGAAGTCAAATTACATTAAGTATCACATAAAAATGCCACCAACTAGCTTCAGGACTTGTATCGGTCCAGAAGGTTGTAGGGACTAATTGCTGCGTAATGGAGCTAGTTATTCTCGTCACGTTCCCATTGACGGTGAGGGCAGCTCAACCGAGTGTTTCATTTGATATTTCTGAAAGCGTGGAACACTGCCTTACCGTTTGATGCGCCTTGGCTAGTGTTTTCAGTAGCCGATTTCCTGTCTGGACTTTCCGTCCCTCCGGAGTCCGTCTCACCGTAATAATCCTTGATTACAGACGGGGGAACGGGATACGAATTGCACTTGAGCCCGTCGTTGCAGTACTCGACCATATCGGCGACCACGGCGTTAAACGGCGCGAGAGGCCGCGTGAAGGTGCGGAGTTTGTTAAAGAGCTGGCCGTTGGTTGTGTCCGGCGGCATGAGGATGTTGTTCTTATCACATCGGAAGCTGGAGTTCGCTTCGCCCGAGAGCAGGATGCAGTTGACGCCGCCGCACCCGCGCGTAATCGAGGGCTTTACACCGGTTTCGGCCTACAGTCGACAAATAAGAATCCATCGGTTTAGCTTAGCGCTTCCATTATTGGCTTTGTCCTCATCGAATACAGGATATCGTAACAGTTTATACCACGCAGAAACGGGAATAAAAGGTGCAAATTACTTTCTGTTTTCACACGACAGAGTGATGTAGTACCAAGGTAATTCATCGTAGTTTTAAGTGGGTCTGCGGCTTTCGCCGCACAGTTTAACTTATGCTACATGTAAATACACAAACCTTTTTAAAGCAGGTTTCAGGAAATAATATCCAGATTTTTAGTTACTGTCGATCGTACTGTCCACTTTCTGTTGCCATCAAGCGTATTTTTCTGCAGTATTCATAGGCTGTACCAATAACTACATGTACATGTAAGGTGTTTTTTTCATTATTTTGTGTTTTTGTCAACAATGAACGTATGCGTTCTACGTACCGTGAATATCCTCATATGTGTGAAACAATGTCCAACACTGCAGTTCACTTCCGTCACCGGCCCACCCCCTTTGCGCTCCGTCAATCCACACCTTTCGCCCGCGTAGCTATCGCATTCCACGCAGGACATCGCACGCGTGCAAATAGTTTGTGTACTAGCGACGAATGTGGATGCCACGTAGCGTTCTTTGTTCTTGTTAATCAATCTGGAGGAGAAATAAGGATGGATGTTACGGATCTCTGTCGAGCAACAGCAGAAATTAAAGGTATTTTGAAATGCGTCTGCCGCACCGGTGTTTGCTCCAGTTTTGTGTAGATTATAAGGTTTTTAAAAAATATGTTAAAAATATGCTTCCGTTACGGGAAGTAGCATTCACTGGAAAAATCACAGGAGGACATAAATTTAGGATGGCAATTTTTTGCCATAGCTTTCCCGTGGCAAAAGGCTTTGCAGGCAGTTTCTCAATTACTTAGAGAATGTCTGTGCAGCAGATTTTGTTTGCATTGTGCTGATGGGGTTTTCTCATTTCCCCACCTGTCAGTAAATCAAAAGGCATGAACGCAATTCATATGCATGAACGCAACACGAACGCAAATCAGTACGCAGATATGACACATGTACAGTAGCTTGTAGTTTGTCTGTTGATTACGAAAAACAGCATCAGTACTGATTATGACATTATCATGTCCTGTGTTGGTCAATAACATACAGCTTACGTACCTGGCGGAAGCACGCAGACGGCGGTCAGTCGCAGCAACCTTCCCAGCTGGCCCATTCTCACAGTTTTAAAAGAAAAAGCTAATTACAGATAGCAAAAGTTGCTACCGGTGGAATGTAGTTTGCGGTAGGAAGCCAATCGCTTTTCTGTACATAAACTTGTCATGCCCGAAGTCAGGCTCAGCGCTACGGTATAATGCAGGCGCACTTCATTAACCGATTTTAATTCATCATAAATCATAATTAATGGGGTTTTCGACTGCACAACTGCTAGAGCCATTGTCGGTAAACAGGATCTCATTTCCGCGGGATAGAAGCGGTTTCCGTGACCATGAAATGCGCATGTATGCGGTACACCATGGAGTACCAGTGCAGTGAAATCCAACACACATACAAACAGACTACTGGTAGCGATATCTTTGCAAGCTGATTCCTTAACCCCCGCCAGCCAATATTGGCAATCAAAGCAGGTTTTCATTTTGCATTTGGTTTTGTTGATAAAAAAATTACTCACCCTACACTGTGCTATGCAAGGAAATTAGAAGCATGAAACACAAATGTTATAAGTTACAACTGGTTATAACATCCTGCGTTTTTAACTAGTGCAATTTCACAGTATGTACAAATTTACAATTACTACTCCAGTCTTAGTGTCTTCAGATACATGTAACTATGACTACAATTGTAAGCATAGTCGATTTTGTACGGTGCCTGTCATCGCAGTCAGATACGCGTTTCCAAAATCTGCCTTCAAATCGTTTTTTATGCAGACAGTACTCCTGCCCAAAGTCATACATAATGCGAGACAACTCTTTCTAATTCGTTGTTATTAATGGCCTTAAGCTCCGTTCTAGTGAGCTGTTGTCGGTAAACAGGATTACATTTCCGCGGGATACGGGATGCAAGCTTTTCGTGGCCACAAATCCGGATGTGCACCATGCAGTGGATTCCCACACACAGTGAAACAGCCATCTAATATGATAAACTATCATCGCATTGATTTCCCGTTTTCATCACAAGGCAACATTGATCAGACAGTTACTGCCAGATATTCCGGGTTTTATTTTCAAAGTAATTTAACCCAACCCGTCTGGGGTTGGGTGAAAGGCGTGATATAATTTCGAAAAAGAAAATACAAACTGACACTTGAAATTAATAACAGAAGAAATGAAGCGGACACACCAAGACAGAATCAAGCTCTGTTTTCATGCGCTAGGGAACGAACGGCCCCGCTTTCCTTAATCGTTCCATAATTAATTCATCCAGCAAACACTGACTTCACACGCTACGTTTCAGGCCTGGTGGTGCTTTTCCTTGGCTTTTCCTGCAACGCACAATCCGAAATGCAATAACGAGATGTTGAACGTTATTTTTGTTTTGTTGACTGTGGTGCGTTATACGAATTACCCAACAAGCAAGCAATGTACAACATTCAGGATGCGCTGCAATAGTGCAATACCATCAGTAGAAATAGAATGTGCAAATTTGCACACTGTATTTACTCTCACGGTAATGCAACGCTGTCGCATAGTGTTGCCATGTCCACTATACGACATGCTGACCGCAGATGCAGTTGTTTGCAACGGTATAAGAAATTTGCTGGTACACTGGCCAACAGAAGTTAGAAACGTGTTTTCGCGTTTTCGCAATGAGACGTACAGCTCAAGGGGATGTGTCCGCTACTCATTTCTATCAAAACGTCAGCTATAACAAAGATCATTCTTACCGTTCGAAGTACCATTAACTGGCACAGGTGCACCACCGCTTTCCACGACTAGTATACTGCCCTGGGAAATCTTTGTCCCTCCGGAAACCGTCGTATAATAATTGTCCTGGAGTTTGAACCCGGAGATGGGCAGCGAATTGCACTTGGGTCCGTTGTTGCAGTACTGGACGGTAGCGGCGGCCAGGGCCTGCCCAG
>JAQGAU010005358.1:0-10372 GCA_034698045.1 Paramacrobiotus richtersi
ATAAAAAAAAATTAATTAGAAAAAATCATTTTTTTATTGCTTTAGCGGTTTTTAACTTTTTTTTGTGCTGTTTTTACGAAAAATTACCTGTTTCTTCGTATTGGGGGGCTTTTTCCAAGCGAAAAAAACGCAAAAAAATCGACATTTTCGAAACAAAAAGGCAATTTAGGGGGGGCGGACCGCCCCCCCCCTTTATTTCGCCCCTGGTCAATTTCGCTTTCTGTTTGGAAGCCACTGGAAGACATGTTTAGCAATTGCAATGCAGCGATGGTCACTGACGATCGTTTCTGAATATTTTCGCTTTTCGGATTCAGGTTTTGAATATTTCGGGATATGCTTTTGCCAGTGGATGTGTATCAGTAAACGTCTAACAATCGTCAATAATAAACGACTAATTGACAGTACTTGCAAAAAGAGCACAAATAGACAAACCACATACAAACTGAAATTCATCGATTTCATTTTGCGCACGTCAATGGCCAGACTACCCAAAGTTTGAAATGCCCGAACTGTTCGCCTTTGCCAAGTATATAGAGCACAGAATGATAAAGTGCATAATGGGTCCAGGACAGGGTCTTGCTTATTATAGACTGCAGTTCAACTTTTAGGATGAGCTGCTGCTTTCCCTGCTCAAGAAGAGCGCCGACACTGGGGAAAGCGCCCACGTCCTCGCTCACGCAGCGCCCTCTTCCGACGGTGACATTCAGTCGCTTTATCGTGATCCAAGCATTTTCCCACAAATTTTTCAATGCTTGACAACGGTACAGCAGACCAAGCGTCGTGGCGTATGCAAAACGTGGGACGCAATCCTGAAGTTGGCCTGCATCCGGCAAGTCATCACTGTTTTCCAACCGCGTCATGGTCGTTACTATGCGAGAAACGTGTTTCGTTTTGCTTCTTGCCTGTATCACTGCTGGACGAAACATACCCGAATGTTGGTGTTGTACGGTGGGACTAATCCCGCCGCGTGCGACGGTGTCCGACTGGCGGAGACTGGTCGGCTTCTACAACGTATTCGGGTCGAAAAGGGACTACCGGCTGTCGAAGTGTTGCTGCTAACCGGAGAATGGCATTTCGCTGTTACTAATCCTGGCAACTGGGTGAATGTCGTGTGGGAAGATTTTGTATTGCTGCCGGATGTCTCCCGGCAGGTCGTCTTCAAGAACGCCGGCGCTAACGTGGAACTGCAACCAGCCTGCCTAAGTGGTCCGGATTCCATAGTTATACGATTCTCTGATCATCGCATTACGCACAGACTGACCGTAAACGATTTTTGGGCCATGCTGAATAATGGTGTGAGTGATCTGGACACCAAAGACTTGGAACGCTTGGCTGAACGCATTAGTACTGGCAAGGAGTCGTACTTCTATGATGTCACTCAGGTAAAGAATATGCTTTTCCATTGATGGTACTGCCGCATTGAAGCTTGTAATTCCGCCAGTATTCCTATTCCGAACAAGTCTAGCTCCTGACCAGTAACTTTAAGGATTTCCAACTAACAGTTCTGGTTTTCATTTTCTGATGTACTGCAGCACAATTAAAGCATATGTACATTCATTGCCGAACGCGGGCGATTACAGTTGGTCTCTAACGGCACTGTTCGTTTACAGATTCTCAGTATCACCCAGACTCTAGACCCTCGCAACCACGTGTGCTACCGTGGAATGAGCTTTTCTACAGACGCTGACCTGGATGGTATCGATGTTCGGCACCTGACAAAGCTCACTTTGCATGCGCTGCTCCAGCGTTTCAATAACGGAGGTCATAAAATCTGTTTTCATCTGCGCTGCTGAATATGATTGGTTAAGAGCTTGTCATTTCACAATGGTTATATCGGAACATTACGTTGCTCTCTGTCTAATCCGAAAAAGCCCCAAAATAGCCCAGAGCCAGTGGAGCAGTTGCTTTTTTGTGTGTACAGGCGCTGAAGTGCGATGATAACTAATGGGTGTGTTTTTACTAGTGGGACCGGAATTGGGTTGCATTTTGTTGTACATATGTCAATCTGTCTGTTTCGTATCGGCCAAGGACTTCGGACAATACTGTACGCGACTTGACTAGTGGTTGATCTGCAGAAGGTTACAAATTTTATTTTCTTCTCTTCGGTACATTTGTCCAGCAAGGTTATCTGTAGTATTGTCCAGGACAAGAACAGCAGGGCAGCTTGCAAGGATTCACGCGACGGTCAGTTGGACTTCGGCACTTATCGAAACGAACACGGTTTTCCTGACGGTGAGGCTGAGAAAGTTTTTTCTTAATAAATTGTTTAGAAGAGGTCTATTTTTTTCCATTAACGTCATGTTTTTGATTCACGGAGTGTCGGAAGGGTGGTTAAAAAACCAGCAGATCTTTATATAAAATCTTATATCTTTATATAAAATTTTTTATATCTTTATATAAAATTTATTTTATATTTTTTATATAATATTTATTTTATATTTTTTAGCTCGAGTGGTTATATATATCAGTACAGTAGTGATAGTTACACACTAATTCTAGCATGAGTGAATTTTACTATTAAACTATAACTGTCGCAAACGACATAGAACTGTCAGAACATAGTACACTAGTACCCCCAACAACAAACATTTGTATAATATTCGTATGTTCCGGCGCACGCAGCGTCAGCGAGAGAACATTGTTATGGTTAATGTTCGGCGCAACGACGACAATAATAACATATTATTATATTCCCCGGTACACTGTATTCGTCTAGAGTTATAATACGACCATAATATTCTCTGGAAACGCGAGCACTTGATTGCTAATTGTAAATATGCCGCAGACGAAGCGAGTAGCTGTGGTATCCTTGGTACGAGTATGGCAGCTACGTATGGACTTTATCATTGCAGTTTGTAAACAGGTCGGCAGGAGCTGACGATTATCTCGCTTTTCTGAAAATCTGCCGTTTGTTGGCCGAGCCCGGCCCGAGCTTCCACTGATATTCATCACAATGTCCTTTGATAGCTCTGAATTCGTTTGGAACAGCGCTGACGTCCGCGGAGATGACGGACTGCTTCACAATGGCCGCGTGATTGATGTTGTGGATGGGGGACTCGTTGTGCATTTTGGAGGAACTGGTCAATGTCAATCAGGGGCAAAACTGATTCCCTTCAGCCGTGTTTATCATCGCCAGTATTCTGATTATCTGCAGCGACATGCAGCGCAGGAATGAAGGACCGGAGTCAGTGATAGAGAAACGAACAATGGAGGTGCTGCTGCTTTTGCAGCCAGAGGACCGGTGGAAATGGTATCCGGGCGTGCTACTTGACACTTTTGGTCTGGTCAGTGTCAGTTTGCCAGATCGCGAGCTTAAAAGATTCGTGGTGGAACAGCGCATTCGACAGAAGTCCACGAAGAGGGATCTGCGTCGGCTGCTCGTAGGAAAAGAGCGGTTCTGGAGAAGGCTAGCTGTGGTGTCCAGTGGTCCTGATGTTGCCATTCCGCCGGATGATCAGTGGACTGTGATTTTCAACGAATACTGCCGAAGAGAACACTACTGGATGATGGCTACCCAGCTCAACAACTCCCACCATGGACATTTCAAGGAGCTGGTTGTACTGGGGATCTTCGATGGTAGTAATGATGATGACGAGTTTGAGGAAGACGACCTTAATTGGCCGCAGCATCACGGCAGGGGGGAGAAATACTACAAACGGGATTCTCTAGTAAGTGACGACCTACACTGTAGCCCACATTCAGGATAGAAAAAGGAGGGAATTAAATTGGTGTATGACCGACCTGTACGTCTTTTCCAAGTGTACACTATATATGCTACAGACAGTAAAATGCATCGCGGGTTCTACCTGTAGTACTCTATTGCACCGTTGAACTTTTAGAGTAAGCTGCTGCTTATCCTGCTCAACACAGCGGTCAGTACTGTGGAAAGCGCCAAGTTCCTGTGTCCAAATGCGTCCGGTTCTGCCGGTGACATCCAGTCCCTTTATCGTGATCCGTGCATTTCCCCCCAGATCTTTGAATGTTTGACCACCGTACAGCAGACCAAGCGCCGTGGAGTATGCAGAACGTGGGACGCAGTTCTGACGTCGGCATGTATCCGGCGGGTACTCACGGTTTCCCAGCCGCGTTATAGTCACGATTACACGAGCCGAGTATACCGGTTTGCCGCCTGCCTATACCACTGCTGGACGAAGCATACCCGGGTGTTGGTGTTGTTCGGTGGGCAAAATCCGGACACATGCGACGGCATCCGACTGGCGGATACTGCCCGTCTTCTGCGGCGCCTTCTGGACGAAAAGGGAATGCCGGTTGTTGATGTGCTGCTGGTGACAGGAGAATGGCATTTCCGTATTAATGCTCTCAACTGGGTCAGCGCCTTGTGGGAAACGCTTGTATCACTGGCCAATGTCTGCCGGCAGGTCATCTTGAGGAATGTCGGCGCTAATGTGGTATCCGATCGATATGATCGAAGTGTCATAGTTGTACGATCCTCTAACCAGCGGATAACTCGCCAGTTGACCGAGAACGATTTCTGGACGATGTTGAACAATGCTCTGTGTGATCTGGACACTGAAGAGGTGAAACGCTTAGCGGAATGGATCAGTAATGCTGCGACACAACCGCGCGGAAAGAATTATTCCGGGATACCTTATGCCGCTCATGTAAGGAACTGCCTTCCCGGTGAAGGCAGGGTCGAACCATAGACAGTAAAAATCCTGTCTAACGCAGTATTCTTTTGCAGATTGTCAACATCACCCAGACCGTGGACCCTCGTGACGGTGTGCATTACCATGGAATGTACTTTGGGAAAGGCGCAACCTTAGACCAAATCGATGCTCGACACCTGACAAAGCTGACTCTGCATGCGCTGCTCCAGTTTTTCGAATACGGAGGCCGCAGAATCTTATTTCATCTTCGCTGATGAATGTCAGGGCTCGTCATTACGTGAATCCGGCAACAGTATTTCGCTACGTCTGCCTGTTAAGTGTTATCAAAGTGATCACGAAGAGCCAGCGAGCAGTTACTGATTTGTGTGTTTTTGAGCGTTAATGTAAGACCGCTTGTGACTTTTATAATAGGCTCTCGGCTGGAGACACATACACGTGTAATGACGATTTGCTTTGGATTGTGGTTTTTTGATTTGCGATACTTCGTTTCGTTGTGACAGAACTCGAGCTAATGTGATGGCCGATCTCTATATAATCTCATTGTAAAAGCGATGTTGAAGAATCATTTCTTTTCATTGAATCGATATGGTTTATATATGGTTCTCCATGATTCATGGTAACTTCCTGCCCAGTGTCCGGTAGTGTAAGTAAATGACGTTTTACATCCTCCCACTATATAAAGCTAAATTCTGAAACGCGTACCAATCAATGGGGACTTAACGGAAAATCGGATTGTCTTCGTTTAGGTATCATTAGAAAGAAAATCTCGTGAAGGGGAGTACCGTGAAAAAATTTTCGACAAGAATTGGTCGGACGCCTTAGAATTCGCAAAAAACCAAATTGGTAACCAGAGCATGGTGTGGGTCATTTCCGTGGGTCTGGGCTGTGTGTTCAGCGAATGGTATGGGTTTGGAAAAATCTATGGGCTGACTGGTTTAATTCCATTGGTCCAAGTCATTACTGGAAATGGAGCAAACTTCTGTACTGTTGTTGGAATTACCCTTCCTACTGGACGCAGGCTCTCATAGTCAATAGTCAGCTGAGAAGAGTGGGCAAAATAGGATCGCTCATGTCGGTCCAGCCAGCCATGTGCGAGTATAGCATGGTTTTGATTACAAAAAGCTTACTTACTTTCACAGTTTCGCCATGGCATAGTAATTCCAAAGCGTATACATGAACAATTAAATATACTTTTCAAGCGGTATCTAAAATTCATTTGTTCAGCCGTAAGGCGATAAATAAATAGCGCGATTTATTTTGTCAAATATCATGTGCTTCATGGGAAAACATCGTCGGAAAACTGCGTAGAAGGGCAAAAATTCCCTTCAACAAAATGCAGCGTGTCACTCAACAGTGATTATAAAATGTTTCAAGCAAGTATTAAAAGGGGGGAATTACGTCCTACTTGAGGCTAATGCTTGGGCGTTCTCGGCATGCATATAAGTTTGATCATTTGTAATCTGACCAGAGGTGATATTTGTCATCGAATGCCACCAGAATGACCAGATTCACCGTAAGTCGGCTGAGGGAACGCCGACATATGACAAAAAAAATAGTACACGCCAGTTGAATCGTTTTATTACTGATTGTTAGCAACATCCTTACGTAATCTTCCGAGTTTAGTAAGTGTATCAAATTTAAAGGTTAACGGATCATTCAGAACATATCTATCTGTAAGCTATAATACGCTATTTTACCGCGCAATTTTGTTATATACTCGAATTGTGTAATACATGTACTGTATACTGTATAGCAAGTCAGCGACCTGTCAAAATGCAACGCAGTTACCGCACTTTGACGCCGAGAACATTTTCATATGAGATAGACCATACGGTAACTTTCGTCTTCCAGATCAGCGCTACTGAATTGTGGTTTCCGTTTTTTCATTGAATTTGTTTATTCTTAGCAGCAATCGTATTTTATTCTCCCATGTTTGTGGAATCTAATGTGCTCGAAGTACAATCACGGATTTTTATTTCTAAGTAAAGACTACGTAAGTAACGAATTTTTTGAACTATTTCTTTTAAAAGCTTGCAGGGGATCTGCGTTTTACTTTCTGCAAAGATCTTCCAACGCATTTTTCGCGTACATGGGTGTAACGAGTGTTCCGCTAATGATTCGCCAGACAATATTTTGGTGCAGGTGCCCTTACGGCCAAGTTTTTATGAATGTTGATAGGTTGCTCGAACGTCGAGCCAGAAACTGGAAAGCGTATTTTCTGCACCGGGTAACCTGTTAGAAAGTGGATTTAGAAAGTGTTCTGTACAAAGCGCACAACTGTGGCATCGGTGAAAGTTCAGAATATTTTTTCGAAAGCAGACGGAGGTGGTATTCTGAAATAATAATAATTCAACAAAACGTTGCTTTAAATTATCGTAAGAAAGCGTATACCTGGAAACATTTGTTTGATTTAAACGTATCGCTTCTGTGGATTACATTCTGATTTGTCCTGTGACAATTTTTGCAGTCCGGATACAAAAGGCGCTGTACAATTATTTCTATTTAGCTGGTTGGGGTGGCTTTGGCGGCGGCGCGAAGCGCACGCCGCCAATGCGAAGTACACGAGCCGCGCAAAAACTTAGTAGTTCATGCATAAGTATTCTATGGACTCAGCGATTTCTTTAACTGCAAATGACCGAAATTATTTTCAAACCGTTATACGAAAGCTTGCAACGGATTTCTGTTTCAAATTTGTCCAAGCGCCTGAAAACACCGGATTTCGTGTATAAAGAGCTTAACAATTCTTCCGCCCGTTATGCGCCTGACCGCCTGTTTCTGCTGCAGCCATTCCAATTAGCCGATAAGTGCGGTAACTCTATTTGCAAGCCAGTTCTACATAGAAAGCTCACAACTGTAGCGTCAATGAAAGTCAAAAAGAATTCGGAACAATATACTGTATGCCGGTGGATTTTGAAACATTGGTCATGATTTGTGAAGTCTTCAGCTGAGAGTTTTCTGTCAAGCCTTTTACAAAATGTTTTGTGTAGCATGAGGTTGCCCACAAAAAAAACGGAAGCCGCGACGGGAATCCGTCTGGCTGCGAGGTGCTAAGAGTATCGCCGTGATGGGAAGTAAATCAATTAAACATGCTCATTACATAATACATCATTAATTAATACATAATCAATTTGCAATTGATACATACATCAGTAACATCACGCACCGTAATTAAATAGACATCGTGATTCTACAGTTTAACAGTACAGCAAGCTGGGGCTCGCCGAAGGCGGGCCGCCTGCTTGTAATTATATAACAGTCGGAAACGTACTCACAATTGTCAGCAGCGATGAAATTTTCTGTCATCGGTTGATTGTCAGCTACATTATACATCTATTATACTTGATAAAGACACTGTTTCACATGCAAATAATAATGCATGTATGTATAGTAGAGCATGCAAGTATAGTACGTATCCCGGTATATGCAAACTTCGGTTGTTGTTTGGGCATTTTACCAGTTTACCTTCTGAGCGATAATTATTTGTCTAAGTTTGATAATTTTCATCTATGCAGTCTCCTTCTTGTGGCCTCCGATTTTTGTTATTGTTTTGGTGGCTTTTTCCCAAAATAAAT
Organism: Paramacrobiotus richtersi; assembly: GCA_034698045.1. NCBI lineage: Eukaryota > Metazoa > Tardigrada > Eutardigrada > Parachela > Macrobiotidae > Paramacrobiotus > Paramacrobiotus richtersi. The sequence goes on from JAQGAU010005358.1 coordinate 8,201, forward strand.
GGTCTGTGGTTGTTTGCCATTTTGCGCGCGGCCGAACAATGGCAAAACCCGTGACCAATAATAATTTTCATAATTTATCAAGTTCGTAGTTATGTCTCTTCCTGTTAATTTTATTGTCTTGCTCTTTGTTCTACTTTACCGATGAAATCCAACTAAAACCTATGTCTGGTTTACCTTGTCGTGTTATTTTATCTTGCTGTAAGTTGCTGTGCATGCTGCAAAAAAATCAGTTTGTGTGGCGCTTTTTATTTTTTCCCTCCGGGGCTGGTTTTTTTCCTACAAATTCGTCAAATTCGTCAAACAAATTCGTAAACATAAGTAACTCTTAAAGAATGTTTATTCGCAAAATTCGGGCAGACCACAGCACAAACTAACTATGTGATTTTAAGAGTTCTAAAGATTATTTGTAATATCCACTGCGGGGTACGAATGGAAATACCAACGCTGGGAGCGAAGATGCCACTGCATTGGAATTTTGAACGCTATGCACCGAGCATCCCAGTCGTCGCTCATTTGCGTATTGATCCCACAGTAAACACTTCCTTCTATTTCCTAGCGCTGTTGATCATGCTTCTTTTATCGCAATTCGGATATTCACCAGCATGGACTGCATGCATTGTTAAAATGATCTCAATCTTAATAAACTCAGACTCTGAACCGTCCAAGCGGCAAGCACTATGTGCTGCCTATCTGTGAGTTTCGTTATATATATTTCTTGGTACGAAATAGCTGAGAAAATACCAACTACTGCGGCCTAAAATAGTCTGCGGGAACAGCTAATTAGTGCTGCACCTACGTAGGCATCTGACCTATCATTTACGACATCAATTGCCTTAGTGGAAAACTGTCCGGTAGACAAAGAAATCTTGTGTTCATGAAAGCCTTTACAAGAATTAAGGATGCTTCTTAAGCGGTAACTGTCGTCCGCGGTGCAGAGTCGGTGTTTGCACGCAAGCAGTGCTAGTGCATCCGATCGATATGATCGAAGCTTCCTAGTTGTACGATCTTATAGCCAGCGGATAACTCGCCAGTTGACCGAAAGTGATTTCCGGGCTGTGTTGAAAAATGGTCTACGCGATCTGGACACTGAAGAGGTGGAGCGCTTAAGGCGGGATGGATTAGTAGTGCTGCGGCACTACGAGTACCGCCCACAAAAAATTATTGTGGAATACCTTATGCCGCTCATGTAAGGAAGTTGAGGTAACATGATACCAGCCGGTGCGAGCGATACTACTTATTGACTACTTTAGAAGTCGTGATGCCGAACTACGGGATAGTAAGACTGCTGTCTAATGCGATGTACTTTTACAGATTGTGAACATCACCCAGACCGTGGACCCTCGTGACGGCGTCCATTACCTCTTGTGTCCTTTAGGCTCTCGGCTGGATACACATACATATGCTGACGATCTGTTTTGGATTTTTGTTTCTGAATACTTACATCGTCTCGGTGTGGTAGAACTTGGATTCGTGTACAATAATGATCAGTGGCTTCGTTTTTAGCGATCGTGAAAATTTCGATAGGTCATACAGTTTCTTGTAGCCATATTACCACGGTGCATGTGAATCCTTACGTCCTTATAATTACCACGGTGCATGTGAATCCCTACGTCCCTATAAGGACGTATACGTAGGGATTCACATGCACCGTGATATTACCTCTACACTTGGCAAAATGACATAAAATGTGTCTCCATTCTTATGTCGCCCTTATGTAAAAAATTGTAAAAGCGATGTTGAGGAATCATTACATCGAGCTCGAGTGCTGTTAGTAGATGGTTTATTATACATACTTCTTATATTGTTCTCGGTAACTCCCTGCCAACAATGCAAGTAGTGTAAATGATGTTTTGCATACCTAAAACTTTAAACAAACTCACTGGGAGCATAGATATTACACATCGAATGCTAGATCGGCTCAGAATTTCTATATACTCATTTTCTTCCGCATAGAACGGAATTCATGAGTTTGATAAATGCCGATCGAAGATCAGCTAGCGAGATCAGGAAAAGTACCGGATCCATCAGTAACTGCACACTGTACAAACAGGTGACAGCTGTAAAAATGGTCGGATCTTCGGGCGGTGGAATAAAAGTACTTCGAGGTTTTTGTTGTTTCTGCCACATGGAGTGTACGTTATCGCTGTTTCGACCGCCCCGCTGCCGGTGCTG
>JAQGAU010005359.1:0-10372 GCA_034698045.1 Paramacrobiotus richtersi
AATCAATGTAGCAACATTATGCTCTGTGTAGCAATGGGGTAGCAAAAAAGATCTTGGTACAAAACGTGCCATATCTAAAGTCGCACACAAAACTTTCTTGCAACCGGGATAGCTGCGTGTTTCCCTTTTCAAAAAGTGTATGGATTTCTGCAATTTCTTTGCCGTATTCGGCTGATGAATGTTTCGACATCGCTGAATCTATGAATTTATGATGTGTGCGATTTGATGCATGGTAATCACTGTCTCACTTCCTAGCGCCTTACAGCCAGTCACAAGTCGTCGGACAGATCTTTTCCGGCAAAACAAACGACGCAAACCAACGCACAAGGGTTGCTTTGCACCGCGTCAGTGAACGTCGTCTTCGTTTTCCTGCACTACGAACGCTTCGGAATTTGCTGAATACACTACTGGAACGGTTGGTGAGGCGTTGCTGAACAGGTTTAAATTCGTAAGCTATGGGAATTCCATCCTCGAAAGCCGTCGCTGGAAACCTTAGTGTGCCTCGCTACAATGTACTTTCATAATATCGTGTGTGCGGTGTTAGTTTCACTAGCCTCTGGAGTCTGGACCATCGATTAATAAGGTTTGCATGACCGGCAAGGAGCTAAAAGTCTCGATTGCTCCGATAGATGCACGTGGCTGCACCGTAAGGAAATTTATTTACAGCTGTAGTTTGCTTAAGCGTTGAGCAATATGGATTACAGACTAGGTTCCACAGAAACTTAAACTGAGTTACGCCTGGACGAAATCATGCATTCCGTTTGTGTTTTATTTTCTAGACTTTGCTCTGGCATATCTAAACACTGCGACGTAGGCACACCAGTTGTGAGAATCACCTTGAAAGCACAGTGAGTGATTTGTATTACAGTGCAGCTTCACTTGGCTTTATACATCAGGTCGTACGTTGACCATCTGCAATCGGCACTAGCGGGAGCTTTTAGGCAAAGGTGTCCATTGGCTTGGAAGCTTAGTTCTAATCCTAAAAGACACGAATCAGGGTCATTAGCGCACAGGTAAGAAAACTGCAAAAACAATTCACTTTGCTGCGCTAACCGCATGGATTGTAAACCGCCGAATTCGGAGTTCGGACATTCTTTATAGAATTGTGTTGAGCACAAAACACTGCATAAAAATGACAACCTACCTGCCGTATCGTCCACCAGAATTCCAGAAAAATCGGTTACTTCATCGACCACAGGTGTAGTTGCCGGTTTTAGCCAACACGATCCTGAAAACAGTGACATTTTTGGTGCTAACCTCGGTCGGTGCAAGAGTTCAGTGTTTTTCTCTCACGGAGATGAAACTGGGTAAAATGGCTTTTTACGATTTATGCCTAATTTGTGTTGCCATTTGATTTTCTCAGGCTTCTCGTCGTATTCTTGCGGTATAACAATTGTAAGTACTAATTTTTTTATAATAGGGCAAGATGTTGCAACCTGCGATTCTGAAAGATATCACTTATGTTCTTGTAAGTGTTACGTGATGGACTCAAAAGATAGCAGTCGGAGCAATTAAGTAAACGTCTTCGAACTTCTTGCGACTCCTAATAATTTTGATATTTGTTTTTTCATAAAATGTCTTGCTTTAAAAGCTTCAGACTTATTGGTTCATCAAAACCTGGCTGGTCTTTTATTAAAATTTTTACCTTAAATACAGGTCGCCAGTTTCAAGCCTGCGCTCTGGCTTTTCAGCTGGTTAAAATTTTCGTATCATACCCAACTTGAGAACAAAGTCGCTTGCTAGTATTCAAGAAAACAACAGAATTGTTTACCGCAGAAGTATATAACGCTATATACCGTCACGGTTGTTCTACTATTTCGGTTGACCAGCAAAAGCGTTCGTATCTTGCGCTGTTCGGCTCACCGTGAAAACTAACCGCATATTTTCTTGTTAATTTCAAGTTTAACTTGCTGAAAAGTTGAACACTTCCTTGCTGGATAAATGCTTTTTAGACCGACAGATTTGGAATCAGTGACGCTGCTTTACGTCTTTACATTGCTTACCGTAAAAAGAGTTAATGGTATACGCTTTGCAGTTTGGAGTTTCTCTGCACAGCATACAGCAGTCGGCCTCCACTTTACCATAAGCGGTACCTAGATCCTGGAAAGGTGCAACACCCTTTTTCGGTAGCTTCTGGCATGTGATGGCTGCAAAAGTTCCAGTAATTGTTAAAGAATGGAAGCCTTAAAATCTGTAAACTGATAACTGCTAGACTGGGACTGTTACTCTGGAAACCTGGGAAGTGTCTATGTAACTTACATTGCGTTTATTGTCGACAAAGCTCACACACATACGGAAAAGGTTAGTTCACAAAAAATTAGTAACGGCTAACAAGTCGTAATGCCGTACCTGGAGCAGCCCATGAAATTCTGTTTACTGGTTTCCCGCCTTCCATCACAGTCTCGGCTGGCGACGTATACAATACAAGACGGCCGTTTTCATTCGTCAAATCCCCGGAACAGTGTCCACGTGATGTATTGGAGCTCCAAAGAATTTCATTTGTCACCGTCCTATAGAGGACCAGATTGCCGTCGTTTCTCAAGTACAGGCAAGCATCACCCGTGTTAGAGCAAAATGATTCCTCAGGATAAAGATGGTCGCCACTCTTCATGGTCCCAACTGTGAAAAAGTGAGAGTATTGATACCATTTATATACGCAAACACATTTTGTCGCCTGCTCCACCGATTATAAATTTACAAATGCCACACCTTTGGAAACGTTCAGCGTATGTACAATTTGTAAAGTTGTCGTTATGCTACAAGTCTCTAGTCCTCGTACTGACCGAAGGTAGGTTACAAAAAAGCGGGCACATCAACGACTCTGCGATAATTCGGCGGTCAAACGTTTTAATCACTTTTAGAAATTGTTAAAGCTGATTATAAATGGTGGAATCGGTTCGTAATTAATCTGGTAGTATATTTGCAGGAATTAAGTCGGGAATTCAAAATCATTGCACTGATTGATACAATTATCTAGTAACATAATTATACGAGTAACCGCGTGCTACACGTAGCACATCTAGGCTGTCCATATAAGATAAGTGCAAACCGAGTGAACAGCGTCTTCAGTAGCTAACGCAAATCATTTTCACATAAAGTGCGCAGTAAACTGAATATACTGAAACTTACTAGCACTAGCTAGTACAGGCGATTATCAGGGGACTGCACACAGCGACCAGGCACTGTTCGACAGCTGCGCGCTTGCAGCCGACAATAAGCAGTCTAAAAAGGCCTGTTAATTAAGCCCGAAATCTTCCAAAATTCGGTGTACAGCAAAAACATGAGAATACGGTGCAACATATATGAAACGCACTGAAAGAGCAAGAACAATTATGACAAAACCCATTTCCATTAAGTTTATTTGGTTAGGTACGAGATCCAGATTTTAAAATGAAAATCACTACCGGTACCCCAAAACAGGCCGATTTACTAAAGTTTGCCCTTTCGACATTCGCTGTATCAAATCTGGCAACCCAAAAACGTAAAAAAAAGCGTTTTCCTCAGAAGCCGAGAAAGTTTCAGCTCGCTTGCCGGCAATGTTAAACTTGTTCTTACCGGGTACGGACTTCGTTTTCCGCATCCGACTCTCTGAACATTTGAACGGGAAGCCCGTGAGAGTGCCAACAATTGACTCAAGCTTGTCCAGTTTATCCAGTTTGCTCGAAATCATTCTTTTCAGGTCAATCGTTTCTTGCAGTGAATCTTTTCCCCACAACACTGTGTAGTTCGTCACACTTCCTAACAGTGTCCCAGCACCTAAGGTCATAAACAAGAGCTACTTGCTTATTCCGAGGTAGTTGGTACACGATGAGCGCTTTTTGCTGTTGTTCATGGAATAATCGCAAAATGCCTTGACAGCTGCGTTTACCCATCATGTGTATGACTGCCATAATCTGAACTGCGGTCCGACACCAGTTGGCCATTTTGTCGCTGCTACGAATCGGTGAATCACAGTCAAGGTGGAAACCTTTTCAATGGCGATAGTAACTGTGAGCGTGTGCTAAATGTAATTAGTAAGCTTAATCAAAGTAGATTTAAATCACCACAAGACAAACTGAAGTTTAATAAGACTATGTGATGGTATCCCGAAATAAAATACCGAATCCTGCAATAGTAATACGCTTCGACAGAAACAGGAGGAGCAGTTATTCAATGATTTCAGTCGCCAAGGGACCGTTTATTTCACGTTCTATGGTAACGGTGTGCGGTTAAATGAAGAGCGAGGCAAGCAATATTGTTCAGTCACCGCCAGATTTTTAATACGTCCTACAGAGGTATGCACTGCAGACATCCGCAATATAAAAACAGCTCATGTGCTTAATTCTAATTTTTTGCGATTCCCAGACAGACACTGTGCTGCAATTCGTGAGCCATTATAGCAATCCCGCATCAAGTACATTCTTATTTAAATCAGGTAGATGCTGGAAGTGAAACATGTCTTACAATATTTAGGGTACCAGAATCAATTATCGGTGTACTAAAAATTATTACTATAAAATCCTACGGAATACGGGGTGCGAGACGGGGACTTGCTTATCGACCAGAAAGATGCTATCGCCGTAAGCGGAGCATACATTACTCCATAATCAGTTTGAACTTGTTTTCTTACCCCTCAGTACTTTTTAATAGTGAGCTCTGACCCGGTCGTAATATCAAACGCTGTCACCAGTCACAACCGCTGGTAGTTGCATCCCCAGCTCAAAAGTGAGATGCTAAACTTGAAATCCAGTGTTACGTAAGTACATCTGTAGAGCTACAAGACATGTTATCGTACGGAAACTAAACAATCACTTATATAACATCATTTCATGTAGCCATGTCCAACGCAAAAATCTTTAGTTTGCAGTAGGGTGTTTGATCTAGTTTAGAATCTCGGCGGCACAAACGCCATAGCAAACCGATGAAAGTCTCAAAATATCGCTTTTCCCTGCAGCCGCTTATGGGCGCTTGTGGGCGGATGCGGCACTCAAAGCGATAAAGGATCCTCGTATCGAGTAATATTATACGTCACAAAATGTTCCTCAGCTTTATACGACGGAAATCTGCCCTTCTGAAGTGTCAGAGTGTGCTCACCAACGGAGGTACCATTCCACAGGTTGCCTGCAGTTCCTAATAAATCCCCTTTTTCGAATGATATTTCTTCTGCGGTACGAGCAGCGTGCGGCAACACAGCTTTCAGGTGATGGGCGTTTTGTCCGCCAAAGTAGTAGATATCATCCAATGATTTAAAACGGTCAGATGCATCCGGAAAGCGAGTCTGCATAATTTCGTAAGCTAATCGGCAGACTTGAGACGAAAATGTGCAAACGAGATAGTCCGAGAGGGAAAGGAAGTGGATATCCGTGATAATTCCCATAAGAGATTCTTTCGAATTACGTTTCGCTGGGGCAGCGCCCAGCATTGCATCTACGTTTGCAATAACATCGTAACGGGGAAATTTTTCTTTGCATTCCTCTAAAACGCTCTGATCGTCCGACGACAGGTAGATTTGTTTTACGGGCACCTTTGCACCACTCACCGTTTCAAGCTGGTCATAATACTCCTCCACGTAACGCATGTATTCGTCGATCTCGTGTCGAGCAGCTTCTTTCTCCAGTTTATCCGTTCGGCGCACATGAACACCAACTATTGGACTATGGAAACGCTTTCCGATGGAGAACTCTTCAACATAATCTTTAGTCGTAGGTTGGTATTTCCACAAGTAGCTCACAACTTGCGCAATCCACCAGACCGAGGGATTTCTGTGAAATGAAATGACTGCCGAGAACAGGTCCTCAGGTACAGCTAACGGCAACCAAGGAGGACGCTCGTGGGACTGCGTATACTCACTAATATTATCGATAACAGGAAGATCTAGCAGCATTTGTTGTTCAGTTGCTGCGTCGTCCTTCCATGTGTCGGCGGTGGCGTTGTCTGCGGCGCAAGAAGAAATGGGCAAGAACACCGATTCCCAGCTTTTCCCCGAGTACTGCCAGTTCTTGGAGTCTAATGTAACCGTACGGTTCTGTGCGTATCCTGCGATCAGACAGTAAACGATATGGTGAACCTGACAACCAAATCCACAGATTTTGTTCATTTTGCAGCGAAACCTTTTCCTTGTAGCGCAGTCTTTGGGATTCTGAAGGCGGTGAAATCGCGACTGAACAATCCGGGTTATCTCCCGGGAACTTTGCTTCTTCCATTCGCCAAACCCGAGAGCTACCTCGATTTGGTTCAAATCTCGCGTGATGACATTTTTTTGTTCCGCGAGAAAAATAAACATTTCCCGCGAAAGCGATTGTAACGCTTCCTTATCCATGTCAGCCATTCTGATTAGGTTCGACAACGTATACCGCCAAAACTCGGAGAATCCGTTCTCTGTTCTTCGTCGCGCCACTTCGAACAGTATAATGTCGTCGTTATCGATGGTATGACTCGAAGAAGATGCTGGCGTTTCTAACTCGCCATACGAGGTTTTGTATGCATACCGAGTTTTTAGTGCCCTGAGCTTTTCTCGCAGTACTTCATTCTGCCCTTGAAGTAGTTCGATGTTTTTCAGTGCTGAGCTGGTCTTTTCGGCTTCTTCAGAGCACGAGTTTCTTTCATGATTCTTCCAATGTTTTCCATTTGTCTTACTGTCGTTCTCCGTCAGTATTAGTACCCAGAGAACTGCAAAAGCCGTGAATAACCACGAAAGTCCAATACCGAGTAGAAAGTATAGGTTTGATCCGCGAAACATCGCTTCAAAATGGGTCAATTGATGAGATGAACGCCTGAAAAGCTTCCTACAGCTAACCTAATGTAATTATTACCAGAAGTGCTGGTACTGATGCATATTACTCTACGACAGCATTAGGGTACAAAAAGAGTACAAGGATATACTCGGTGCATTTGTTGCTGTTTTTAACTCGACGACACCTAGAGTTATTAAATTAATGATTATTATATCGGAAAGCAGCATGCAAGTGTTTACTACTAGGGCTTTCTAATAAGTCGTGGAGTGTTCTTCTGCCTGGCGCCTGAGCCTCCCACCCCTTAGTCGTTTCTATGACAACTTTCTGCCTGTGTACAACTACCCATGTGTTGCCGCAATGTGGTACTATGTATGCAACTGCGAGTAACGAATTTCTGTAACTGAGTTATTAGACAATTTTGATAATCTCAGCACGAAGCAGATCATAATTACGTTCACACGTACACGCCTTCTTTAACAGCACCCTTTTGACTCTTAGTCTCTTACCATTATCCTGCGAGATTTTGGTAGTCAGTGCGTTATAACGCACACATCTTCTGTTTCTCAAGAAATGGATGGTTTGCGGTGTCAGGTATTTTACTGCGCGCATTACGAGGCCTTGGGTTCCATTGACAACAATTGAAATAAGTACATACGTATCGAATACCGATATTTTGTATAATTTTACGAAATGGCTATGCGCAGGAGTTTTCCTTTGTTTAGGTGTAGACTGTTGCTATAACAACAAATTCACAGTGCATCATCACTGTGATCATCACAGTGCAGCGGAAAAAATGTTGCGTACACAAATTCGTTCAAGTTACGCGCGACTGATCCATTTGCATGCTTGTCCATTGTTCGAAGATGCGGAATGCCTGAGGCACAAATGACCATCGCTTTGGAATGCGAGCTCTATTCCTGTAAAACATGATTTGGTTAATGTAAGATTAATAATGCTACTACACAGAAACTAACCAAGCTTTCTGCGGTATGTGTAGGACCTTCAGGTGGAAGCCGTTAAGTAAAGGTCACCTGATGCACTCTGCCTGAGGTTTTGCATACGCATGGTTTTCCGGTAAAAACAGCAATAAAACATCTTTTCACATGCTTTCGTGGCAGCAGTTCCGCTTAATTGTTTCTCCAAATGGCAGCCATTGTTCGCGTCTGCGTGGATCGAGGCAACGTCTCTTTGTTAATAAGAAAAACCATCAGCTCTTTTCACAGCCGCGCTTGGTACATCTGAAACCATTACGATGCGCGGTTCTTAAATCTACCAATACGTACGGCCTTTCATCTCAGTGTACATCTGGAACTGCAGAAAAGGCTTCTCTACACTGTCTCTAGCTTTACCTCAGCTCAATAAAGTATGGTCTCGGCCAGTTGTTTCGGAATCTTGTCGCCTGCGGGTATTTGACAAGTCCAACACGTTCCCCGGTTTTGCGAACAGAACGTTTCATTGGTATATAGAGACTCTCCAGGTTTCAGAACTCTAACTGAAATGACAGCAAGACGATAAAACACTCACCTTCGCAAGAAACAGAAACGACAATGGCCGTAGGGCCGTGCAATGACTTCAGGCAGTTCGTGCTCGTACCCGGAACTGGTTATTATAATTAACAGTAAAATACAAAGCTTCCCAACTTCCATGCTGAAAACATTTTTGCTAATTGCGCAAATTTGTGGAAACAAGCTTTATTCAGTATTGTACCTAGCTATTTTGAACACAAACATAAATTAATGCACATTGTTTGTTTAATAGTGTTTAACGTTTACACACGAGGTAACAGACCAACATGACCTAGCATTCAGAAAAAAGATACGATGAGCTCCGCAGACTACCAGTCCAACAGCAAGGTAATACGTCGCGACAGCGAATTATTACGAAAAAAAGGACAGAACTTCAGAAGATCTGTCACGCCACGTTGTGTTGCAACGTTACAATGCCTGATGCACGGCATCTGAGACTCAGTGTAATAATCACTGAGAAGGTCAGATTTTCCAGCATCTGTCACCGCGCACAGTCCAGAAGAACATTTTAAGCTAGGCATACGATGTTTATCAACACATCGACGGACAAAGTTCCGAAACTTCTTGGTATCGTTACGGGAGGCTGTTGCAATATCCCGTAGTCTGTTGTTATGAAACTTTCGGCACATGCTGTCGCATTTTACAGACATGGTAGGTTAATACGCTTAATGAGGTAGTAGTAAGAGCGAACGAAGAGCTCAACTAAAATCAGTACCAAACCACTGGTTCTTATTCTTTAGCAAAACTTTGAGGACAATGATATTATAACTTTTAATATTAGGAGTGTGTTACCTACTTTACTGCGTCCGACGCAGTGCGTCGTGACAAGCTGTGCTCGCAGACTTAAACAGAAAAGCCGTAATGGCAGAAGATTAAATAAAACTGACTGCATGAGAAAAGTCACAACATTGTGCTGCAATTGTGCAAACCAGGAAAGTACCCATACACAGTGTCGAAAGCATAGAAGGTAGACCTTCAATTAATTTATTCATTCATTTCGTTCCAGCTGAAAGTGATTGAAATCATCGTCACTTTTAACGCCATTTATGTGCATTTGCTCGGGTACCGTCCAAACAGAGTGAGATCGTAACAGAATCAGTAAGATCTTATGCGTTAATATTCCAACAAAAGAATAAGTCATAGGAAAAAACGGCTTGCGGGCAGAGGTTCAGCGCTGTCTAGTTTGCTGGAAAAAAAATCCGACTGAAGCTTTCCACTATCAAAATTTTTCAGCAAACTAGAAAGCACTGAACGTTTGCGAAGACTTGTTCTTATGCTCTTTGACAAACAGCAGGATCCTTGGATAGCAGGACTTTCAAAGACACACACAGACGTTCAAAGGCTGACAAAGTCTTGCTGTTGTAAAACTGTAAGACTAGCATACAGATTTGCAAAGACTTTCACACAAAGCAAGTGTACCACGTCTAATTAATTTGTTGCCCAGCAGCATATCACTGAAGATCATTCAATTTCACGAACTGGTAACAGGCAGTACGCTATGCATAGCAACCGACAAACCAGTTCTAAGTCTTGCAGATAGAAGACTAAAGGTCGTTACTGGTTTTCGGTTTTTGTTCGTGTTATTTTGTTGTCCATCACAATCACCGCAGTCATACTCGTCTACAGTACCTTACTGCATTATTCAATACACCTTCGATTTCGCAGAGTGGCCTGCGATAAACAATAACAGCCAGCTCAGTTGACTGAAATCGAGAAGGTCTTTCGGAAGGATGAAATTCCGCAAGTCTTTTGTGGTTGTGGCGATAATTACAATGTGCTGCAGTGCGGAGGGTAAGACATACATCTGCCCATTAGCACCAAGTACCGGTCACATCACAAGTGTGGATTAATTAAGTCTGCATGCGCAGTACACTGTGTGTTAGTGCCGTTACATGATGCAACATTGTAGTGCAATTTGTATAAATGGTGTATAATAATGTACAATTAATTCTAACCGAATAAAAATCGGGCGGGACGTTTTTTCGGATCAGACGGGACATTACACCAATCGTGCATCATTTTGTAGGAATCCTTATGTCCTTGCGGCAGATGGTGAATTCCGTTCCAGTCCCTTCCAGGTCAAACATGACGCTGATTACCGGCTTGTATGCCTTCGCTGATGAATTGGTCCAG
>JAQGAU010005360.1:0-10371 GCA_034698045.1 Paramacrobiotus richtersi
CGGTGGATATGGCAGCATTAACGCAGATCATCGCAAACAACACCGGTACGTTAAACCTGCCGATCCGACAACTCACGTTCAATGTCAACAAAGTACAAACTATTTTTTCATCTAGAACTTGGCCTGCGATGTCTGTCACGCTGTCCTTGCGATATCCACTGCCCCGTAACGGGAGATACGGAAACCGGGTACCCTTCCAGTTCTGGGCGAACTAAGAGTCCCGGTGTTAATAGTCAAGCGGAAACGTATACTCTTCCTCCTGGTGATGCATTGGGTGGCAGTTACGACCCGGATCAATCGGGTGTAGATGGGAACCCTGACCCGGGTCAACCGGATTCGGGATTTGGGAATAATGGAGGCGGACAGTTTGGCGGACAAAATAATGGTCAAACGGGAAATCTCGACTCTGGTGCCAACGGTAATGCCTTCCCAATGAACTCCAACAACGGAAACCAAAACAGTTTTAATCCATCTTCCAACAATAATGGTTATCAGGCAAGTCCGAACAACAACGGTAACCAGAACAGTCTTAATCCATCCTCCAACAGTTATGGTTCTCAAACAAGGCCCAATAACAACGGAAACCAAAACAGTTTCAATCCATCGTCCAGTAGCAATGGTTATCAGACAAGTCCCAGTATTAACGGTAACCAGAACAGTTTCAATCCAAATGGCGGTAATAATGGTTACCAGCCAAGTCCCAATAACAACGGAAACCAAAACTATCTTAATCCATATTCCAACAACAATTCTCCTCAATCAAGCCAAAATTATAACGGCAACGGACAAACCAGCAACATGTCTCCTTCTCAAGGAAACGCCGGATCCCAGTCAGGCTACCAAAACAGTGGAAACCAAGGTACAGTTTCTTTAAGTAATTTTTCTAGTTTTCTCATACGTCTGTGTTTATGACGGCAGGATTGCCAGTTTGGGACATTAAAGGAAATAACTGGAACGTCGGCCAAGGTGCTTCTCAGCAAAATAACCTTTACGGAAACTCTGGGAACACAGGAAACTATGACGGTGGAAGATACGGAGCTAACTCCTATCAGAATAGCAACAACGATCAATATAGTCAACAGATGTACGCTACCCATGGGCAGAATTCGTACTGGACTTCCGATGGACAACGTACCGGCAGTCACGGTTTTGGGCGCTTTCAGGTCTACTTCCACTGAAGCTTTAACAAAAACTGAACGGGAACAGAATGGCGAACCGCGCTAGAATCTCTGCTAATTTTTCTCCGTCTGACGTAAATCAAAGTTTTTGTTAGTCAGCGAATAAGGGGACCACGCTTTATGCAATGCCAATCTGTCACCTTACGCTCTCAAAGATGCTTTTTTGGTTAAAGGTTGATAACGATGATGCCATATACTTATTATACGGTAACAACGTTCATCAATTGTGGTACGTAGAAGATTAAGCAGACATCAGATCATTAGGGTAAGATCATTACTTTTAATGTGCTGAGAAACACGGTACACTCCCAGCTATAGCTCACCTGCAATTAGCGTCTACTATTAACCCATCTGTAAGCAACTCGCTCGAGCATAACTGAGCACTTTCTTACATAACCTCACTTCATAACTTAACATAATAATGGAAACTGAGCTCAACAGAGCAGACCACTTCAGCAGAGATAAAAGCAATCTATTAACTATTAGCTTTAGGTTAAGGTTTAGGTTTAATGCTTTACGTCTACACAGCACAAGGGAGAATCTGAACTGAACTAGGCCGAATTAGGGAGAATTAGGCTGAACTGATGCAGTTACTTGATGGGCCACAACATCATCGATCCCGAATACTTATAAATCGGCGGCAACTTGTATCCCTTACTCGCCGGATCCTTACTGAACTCCTCGCGGAAATTCTTCTTAACCTCGTATTCATTGACTTGGCTCGTCTTCACCACTCCCTTGACGGTATACTCGACTTTTGTGTTCCCTGTATCCGGTAGCTCCTCTTCACTGAATCCCGCCGTCACATCGGTTGTCCCAGACGGCATTGCCTTTGTCCAAGCAGGGCGGATCGCTTCCAACAGTCGAGTTCGCGCAGCAGCGGGCCACTCCAAAGGGACGATGACAAAATCACTAATGGCGAAGTTGTACCGCTCGTTCTTAGGTGGAGGGGGTGGACTGGGCTTCGCGACTGGTGCAAATTTTTGTTTCGGAGATACAGGGTGAGCCTGTTGTTCTGTCCATGCTGCGCAGTCCGCTCCAGGTTCCAACTAAAGGGAAAGGCATGAACGTTAGTTAAAAAAAATTACGTGATTTACATGAGTATAAATCAGCGATGTGGTACCGAGAACACGGATTTATCCTTGATTTCCGGAATGTAATGCGTAAAATCGTTCGTTTGTACCGTTGCGGCTCCTGTAAAAACAAACAGTGACCATTGTATTTCCTTTTATATACAATAGACAACCAAAATTATCATATCTTATGCGCAGTTCTGTGCAGTCTCACGTACTCAACACATTTTTTCAAAAAGCAAACATTCGTTAACGGTGGAGTACTAGTAACAAGTGAAAGCGCATACTAAATTAATAATATAATATAGAATCTGTAGGTTTCGTGCAAGATAGCACAACGCTTCGGCGTCAGTATGAACAATCCATTCCTTTAAAAGTTGCACTTGTCGAAAACCTCCCACTTTTCTTTGTAGGGGTTCGACTTTGACTAAGGCAACAAGAAGGAGCGGGTTATCAACGCAAACGTTCTTCTAGCATTCTCGGCAGATAGCACATGCACCTCGGTTCTGTTAAGATGCACTCGAAGGTACTGACTTTTGTCAGTTAACGAATGCAGACAAACTACAACCCACCTTCTCCCCCAAGTAGCGTGCTCTCCAACCGAACGGGTATAGGGGTTGGATTCTTTGGATTCGTGCTAGGTCCGCTGGTGTCCGGAGCCGTATAGTAGAATCTGTTTCTATAGGTCAGGTTCCGCTTGTGATCATGCATGCACTGCTCCCACATCTGCACGCTGATTGTTCGGACAGCGGTCTCTTGCACTCCTTGGTAGACCAGTCCGTTGGTCACGATGTTGCAGCTGGACATGACGTTGGAAATGCCAACATGTTGCCAAAGGAAGGATGACAGGGGTTTGCATCTGGTGGACCATAACTCCTCCTTCTTACACGATCCACCTGTTGAACAATCATCAATTCCATGACACTTTTTCTTAATCGAATTCAGATTCAAAGCATCGGTAGCAACGACGCGTTGAGAAAATAGAAGAGAAAAAACAGCATTTTAGCCTGATGCTGCTTAAAAAACAAACTCTGAACTGTTTCTACAAATTTGGGAGTCATTCTTACCTTTTCCTTCACTAGTAATACTGAGGACCGTTCCCTTGGCAAAATCATACAGAGCGGCCGTCTCACTGCTTTTATCCAGGATATACGTCAATCCGCGCTGGGTACGCCGATCGAAATAGTTCTCGCTGTCATAAAAATGGTGCAGATCGGGTTTCTCTTCCACACGTACGGAAAAAGCCTCAACTGCTTTCGGCAGGGGCTCCTGATCAACTGTCGCAGAAAGTGCACATTCTGGGTAGGCGGAAAAGTCAAACGGAATAACTTTGCCTTGCACCAACTGCAGCAGCTGCGGAACAATTACCAGGAAGAAAAGGCTGACTGACCAAACAGCCATTGCTGGGCGCGTTATTAAGTTCAGCAGGAAGAAGTAGCTTCGTAACGGAAGAAATAGTCTGCTAAACTTGTATCTATCAAACAGCAGACGCTTGTTACAGTCGTTTCAAACAGAGCAAAAGTTATGATAACCTGTTTTTGACCATCTTAATGCATGCAAAACTCTAGCATTTGCAAGTTACAGACTAATGCGCCGCGAGCTATGTCGATGAATACAATGAAGAAACGAGTCTTCACCAGACGTAAATTATACTGCTTTATGACTGCATACATAAACGGCACCTGTTCTCTTTTCCTTGATAAAGGCGTATGTCCAGCCAAATCTGCCTCAGTAGTTTTGGAAACATTTGGAAACTTCGGTGGTGGCGTCACAAAATCAACGTAACACAATACTAAAACGCCTTTTCATAAAGTGAAAATGGCTACTATTCCCCGCCTCTCATTTGACTTTAACCAGAACAACCTAAATAAATCCGTCCGAGTGATTCTGGAAAACTTTCAGCCATACTGGTTTGAACGCTTGGACAATGAAACCTTGAGGATAGAAAATGTGAGAGGTGGAATTACCAACACACTGGTTGTTGTTTATTTCGAAAAAGATCCCGCTGCAAAGATGCTGATTCGGATTTATGGCCCAGGCACTGATAAAAGCATTGATCGCAAGGCGGAGTTACAAACTCTGCAGGTTTTGTCGAAACTTAAGATCTGTGGAGAATTGTACGGTGCGTTCACGAATGGGATATGCTACGAATACGTGAAAGGTGAAGTCGTGCAACAGGAAAGAGCAAGGGATCCGCATTTCAATAAGCTGATTATCGAGAAGCTGGTATGTTTGAAATTATTGTGATCCTACAGGACAGTACATTTTGTTCGCCCGCAAAGCAGTACCGAGCCTTACATATGTTGCAGTTTGCTGTTAACGTGACAGTGATCGGCATCGAGTAAGATAGATTTCATATACAAACTAAAACTTTGCTTTATCCGTAACGTACATTTTTTTCGTTAGGTAACTTTACACTGCATACAGCACAACCACGACACAGATCACATCTCCATCTTTGACAAAATCCACAACATGCTCCGCCACATTCCGAGATCCAACATCACTTCCACCACTCAGTCCACTTCCACCACTCTGGACTTCCCCAGTCCGTCGTACTTTGAATCGGAAATCGAGCTCCTCCGCACCGCGTTAAGCTTTACCTCCCCGGAAGTATTCTGCCACAATGACCTGTCCTACCCCAACATCCTCTATGACGAGGAGACCGACCAGATCCACTTTATCGACTTCGAGTATGCCGGACCAAACTACCAGGCGTTTGATATCGGCAACCACTTTAATGCTTGGTGCGGACAGGGTGATGTGGATGCAAGCCGTTTCCCCGACAAGGAGACGCAGATGGAATGGTTGAGGTACTATTTACGGTGCTGGAATAGGGCGCATGGAAAAGGTGGGGAGGAGATTGGCGAGGAGGAGCTGGAGCGGATGTATGGGGTGGTGAATCGGTTCTCCCTCGTGGAGCATCTGTTCTGGATTACGTGGTGTTTTGAACAGGCAGATTCGTCCGCTATTGAATTTAATTATTTGTGTTATGCCATGAAGCGGGCGCACGAGTATCAGAAGCGTATAGATATGGCACGTTTTGTTTCAATAAAAATTGCGCGCGCACTTTTTTAGAACGTAGGATGTGTAAGTCAATGTAGATGGCCTGTAGGTCCATGTAGGTTTCCCGTAGGTCCGCGTAGTTTTCACGTAAGTCAGCGTCGGTTATATGTAGGTCCGTGTAGGTCTGCTCTAGGTCCGTGTAGGTTCCATGTAGGTCCATGTAGGTTTTCCGTAAGCCCGCGTAGTTTTCGTGTAAGTCAGTGTCGGTTATATGTAGGTCCGTGTAGGTCTGCTGTAGGTCCATGTAGGTTTGGTGTAATTCCATGTAGGTTTTCCGTAGGTCCGCGTAGTTTTCGCGTAAGTCAGTGTCGGTTATATGTAGGTCCGTGTAGGTCTGCTGTAGGTCCGTGTAGGTTCCATGGAGGTCTCTGTTGGTTTCCCGTAGGTCCGTGTAGGTCTGCTGTAGGTCCGTGTAGGTTCCACGTAGGTTCATGTAGGTTTCCCGTAGATATCAATGCGCTAAGAATTCAGCCATTTGACCGCTCGCAGCAAATAATGCTTACCTGCAGTGGCAACGGTGCAAAGCCGCTGATTGAAAACTATATGGAATGGAAAAAATCTAAGCGATATTGACCCGTTTTGGTCTCGACGCCAAAGTAACTATGTTGTTACGTCATAGTTCTCTTCTTTTCGTTGCCTAGAGTGAAACGTTCTCTGTTTTTTCGATGCACACCATCTGCTCTTTTACATTAATGTCGCTGGTGTTTTAGTACTACCATTTCAACTGCCTTATAACTTATAGCTGGTTTCCGTTATTATCGCGGGATTTTTGCATATTTTTAAAATTTGGAGCCACAGAAAACCGCACTTGGATTCTTGGCCGCCGGTGAGAGGTCTGCTGCGAAACACCGGGCACTTCTCAGCCAGTAAACCGCGCTTGAGAACTAGAACTAGTATTAGAGGATTGAACACATAAGAAAGAATAATTACTGGTATCGCCGAAAAAAAGTCGATGGAGGTGACCAAAAGTGGGGTTTCTAACCCAGTTCTCGAAACATGCAACAGAGGGACAAACAGCGAATCAAACGTAAAGCCAAACCCAGTGTGCAACACAATTGCAGCACAATTGTTTACCTGCACATCACGGCATTAGCCGTGAATAAAACACAAAAACAGTTACTACAGTAATAAAATCAACAATCGTTAACCCAAACTGTATTCAACCTTCGGTACGCAACCAAACTCAGGTGTTCAGTTAATCACATCTTCAATCTCTATGATCCAAGAGGAAAGAAATGGTTGGTGGCAGTTATTGCAGAAATATCGATTTTGGCTCTGTGATCTGGAAATCTACCTAGTTCACTGGATATGGTATGGTACTGGACCTGGGAATTACGTCCAGATTTGTATCTGTGAATGTGGTGTATGGTGCTTCTTACAGGCTATGGACACCAACAGGCTGCTACGTGGTACTTACTCATATTCCACATGGCGCAGACACATCTGTGGTTCCACAACGGATACACATACACAGATCTATATGCAAGAATCAGATAGGTTAACTAACGCTGCTGACCTTCATGAAACCGACACTGGCTTATAGGAAAAATACAACTACGTGGCTCCGACGCTGGGTTACACGAAAAAGACGGCGACCTACGTGGCACCTACACGGAACCTACATTAATCTACACTGACCTACGTGCATCCGACACTGGGTTATACGAAAACCACAGTGACCTACGTGGCACCTACATGCAACTTACATTATCCTACATTGACCTACGCATCTTAAGTTACCATGAAAATGTGGCCATTTTTTTTACAAACGATTCGTGCCATAAGTGTATAGACTGCATAAGTGTCTGGAAAGGTTAACAAAGCCGTCTACGAGTAGAGCTACACTTAGACGAGAAGATCAAGGAAAATATTTTGATTACGCGGAGCAGAGCCAACATACTTAGTTAAGGGTGTTATGAGTACTGAATACAGGTACAGTCGACTGTACCTGTATTCAGTACTCATAGCACCCTTAACTACGTATGTCCCTTGCGTACTATTCCCTTACGTCTTGCACCCATCGAAAGCCACGACTCCTGTACTGCTTCTAAAAAAGCAGCTGACTGTTATTAGGCCTGCAGTCTATTGAAAGATCTTGTACGCATGGCTAAGAGTGGTCAAGAGTGGTTAACAATGGTAGTCGTAAAACTGGGCTTGGACAATAAAAATAAGACTAAGAGTTGGCAACCAAATTCAAAACGTCTCTTGAGGACATTGCAGTCCATTCGCGGAGCGTATGGGCTAACAGTTTTCTGTATGTGCAGCTCTCGAGCCGTTCTGGCAGCGATTTGATCCAAGGGAGACTTTTCAGCGGCGGTGGTAAATGCCATCTAAAACAATTCATTTCGTTCCAGCAACTCTTATCGACTATTAAAATCGAGTGCATGCTAAATATCAAGTGATTGTGTACCCTGCTAGTTTAGCTCAGCCCTGATTACGTTCAGAAACGTGCAGATGCTTTCGGCAAACCAGGAAAATTAAGTTTATCTAACAATTCTAGTGTCTAAAGAGTATTACGCAGGTGGTTTGTCTTATACACAGCCGCACTGCGCTAAATACAACCTCCGCTTGTCCAATAATCACTCACACCTTACTTCTCAAATGCGATTTCGAGCAGCGTAAAACTCTGCTCATTGAGTATTTCCATCCCTTGTAGTCGTCCCCACATTTCATCTTTGTCGCTCTGACTTAATTCCGGGCAGAAAGCTTCCAGCTGTTTCAAGATATTCAAGGTCGCCATCGTATTGTCTTCTGGTGACTTTCCGTGATCTTTCGGGCTGAACGATAGGTAGCGTATCGGGACTTTAAAACGGCCCAGCATACAACCTTCGGGAAACGGAGTGCTGAATGCTCGTCTAGTGAATAACTGTCGACATCCGAAATTCATCGTGCTGTTAACGATAATCACACGTTGGAAGGTTTTTAGCAACTTCTTTTTCAGGGTAGACATCGAATTATTCAAGAAGTCCAGCGGTGAGATGTAGTGATTGTGCCATATAACAAGATATTGCAGTTTTTGCTTGTTATACTTCAGGACTCGCAGAACTGAATCGGTACCGCGATAGTTTCTGACGTAAAGAATTCGGGCATGTACGGTAAGAGATCTAGAGACTAGATCGGCTAGCTGTATATCGTATGCGTACGGCGAATGTCCGCGGGCCTTTGGAGTGATCAGTTCCTGTTGTACTACTCCAAGGGACAACAGCTGACTCCACGAGGAACATACCCTGTAATCAAAACGTTCCATAGTAGTAATATTAAAGATAAAAAAGGACTGTATCAATATCAAATCAGTTTTAAACATTACCGACCTAGTGCTAGCCCAGTGCAGAAATAGGAATCCTTTACCTTACCGGAATAAGTTTTCGAAATATTACTTCTACTCTACTTTCTGAGATGAACTAAAAAAGCTCTTTACGCCTTGTAAAAGCTGGCGAACTTCTAGGCTCATCTCCGAAATGCGAAATGCGCGCCGCCTTGTCGCAGATATCAAGAAATTTGACAACGAATATGACGAGATCAATCGACAAGTCGCGCATTGTCATAGTATCTTCCGGGTACTTCTGGCGCTCCTCCACCGCTTCGATGCAGTCAGCAAACCCGTTCGTAATAAATTTCATCTCGTCCTTTATTTTGTAAGACTCGAACTGGTGACCTTTCAGTAGCACAGGGTACAACGAGGATTCATGACCACGATACGAAGCCAGATCATGTTCAATAGTTCCACAACAACGATCAACAGCAGAGAAATTCACTGTGTTGCAGCACAGGATTGTAATGCTCTTTCCGTCTTGTCCAGTGTCGATAAACTGTGATCTGGTTAATTGCAACCAGTTCCTGCTGAAGTTTGAGAATGACTGCTTCATCCGAGCCAAAACGTATCCGACTGGCTCGTAGGATTCATCATGTTGCACTGGTAGTTCGAATTTCTTGATGGTCTCGACCCGCAAAGGCTGCAATCATGACAACATCACTATTATTATTATTATGTTTGCGAAATGTTCATCTTTATGTACATTAGTGTATATTGACATAACTATACATTCGTGCGGGAGAATTCCTGCTCAGAAATTACCTACATTTGATAGCTCAATGATAATTTTTATTTTGAAGGGTCGAAACCATCGTCAAGTAATATTTCGGTGCTTCCAGTGTTTCGTCATGTGCCGGTCTCATAAGAAAGGTTAAGAAAGGTTAAGGGGTGCACTCGTCAAACATAAGTTTTTTCTTTTTGGCGGTTACCGTTTAGGACTGTGGTTTTCTGGTTCAGGGCCTTCAGGTGGAGACGAGTATACATTTTGTTTGTTTAGGAATGCCGTCTAAGCTCGACAAAACCTAAGGACGCTTTCTAGCGCACTGCCTCTGGTTCGGTAAGTAATTTCAAACGGTCTGACTAAATTCCAGTCTATATCATATGAAGTACATCTTCACAAAAAAATGCTGGCTATCGTATATTTTGAATATCACTGGGTCGTATAGTTGTTAACTGAGCTATGTCCCTATATAAAGATATTTGATGCGGATGATCAGTCCATGAGAAATTCGTGAAATTTTAACCTGCAGTGCAGCTAGATCGTGAATCAAATAAAAATTAACGGCACAGAACATCTGTGTGCATCAACATCGTGCATTTAATGACCGAGTGGTGTTTAAATTTCTCAGATTGGTCATAGTAAATTAGTGAACAGAGCTATGGATTTCCAACGCTCTAGTTTTCGATTTCTGTACTGTATTTCGCTCAACCTTGCGGTCATTACCTCAAGAGCCTTTGTAAATCGGAAACGTCTGGCATGCGCGTGAAAATCATAATGTATAATGAATCCCCGCGATATCTTTCCTTGCACTTCAGCCTCAACAAGTGCCAGTTGCCAAAAGTCTTCGAAATACACCGTGAGTCTTCTCATGGGATACCATGGGTACACCAACGGATCATCCAGTGACGCCTGCAGGAGGACTTCCATCGGTCTGTCATGACTAAGATGTGGCAAGACACGCTCGTCGGTTGGAACGAGCTGTACTCGCGAATATGGTACAGTTTGGTAGCCACGCACTGT
>JAQGAU010005361.1:0-10371 GCA_034698045.1 Paramacrobiotus richtersi
CCTTCTGAGAGACTACGCAAACAAGCTGCTCCATAACATCACCTCAACAACGCAGTTCACCGAATCGATGTGGAACGTCACGTTCTGGACTGACGAATCAGAGCGCCCGGACGTTCGAGCCAAAGACCTTTAAGCTCTGTTCAGCAGCGGCAAGCACTGGCTGCAGAGAGTCATGAGAGGTGACAACGTCACCAGTGAGACGGGAATCTCCGAGTCATCGCCGAACGTTGCCGAAGCCGTTGCCGAACTGCGTGAGGGTAAAGGTCACGTGCAGTGGAGTGGCAGTGGTATCATCCTCAAGCCGTTCAAGTTGTGGTGTGTTGCTTTGGGCGCGCTGCGCAGCGAGACCAGCTTCGAAGCGTCTTCCATTTTGGTTACGAAACGGTCAGCTGACTACCTAACCGCTGCGCATGTTGCCAACAGAAACAGTGCTGCTGAATCACTGAGCATAACTGTGGAAAGCAGAACCGATGTTAGCCATTACAACAACACGTTCGGAAAAATGTTGCAAATGATCGCAAATCTCACAGGTAAGACAGGCGAAACATGAACAGACAAGCGTAATTTTATATGTTAGAATGGGAAACCACTAATGAATGTTTAATTTTTTTAATGGCATGGGCCGCCGCATGGCTGCAAACGTAAGATGTCCTGGATCCAACATGTTAGAGTTCGCGATTAGAAAAAAAATACGACAATGGCGCCAAAACTGAATATCAAAAGTTGTCTCCAACGTTTACATATGCTGAGGACACTTTTGTACTCATTTTGGGGAAAGTGCGATTGTGGGCTTTCCCGATGCGCCGTAACACGCCGTAACACGCCGTAACCGCCGTAACTCAAAATATGAAAATAAGAAAGGTTTCAGGCTGCTACAAAAGCTTTTTTTTACAGTAATAATCGTATTACAAAGTTGGTCGTTGTAACCTATTGCAAAGTGCAAACCTGGCCATCAGAATTCAGCGTCGACTTGGCACGAGATCATGCCTTAACGACTGTAATAACTAACATATGAATGTAGATTAGTTTTTGCTGAAGCTGCA
The DNA here is from genome assembly GCA_034698045.1 of Paramacrobiotus richtersi. NCBI lineage: Eukaryota > Metazoa > Tardigrada > Eutardigrada > Parachela > Macrobiotidae > Paramacrobiotus > Paramacrobiotus richtersi. Next base: position 1,044 of record JAQGAU010005361.1, read on the forward strand.
TGTTTTGTACTCACAACTAATCACGGTATTGCAGATCAGACCAAACAGTGCACTACTCCAGCCTTGAGAAGTAACACACTGGAAACCGGAATCGGTATCAGCCTGTTTAACCGGACGTTCGACAAAGTCTTCCAAATGCTAGGCAATTTGACAGGTATGTAGAACTGCTCAGACCGATATAAAGTGCGTTTTTGCCTACATATATGGGCGAGGACCAGCGGGCAGCAGCTACTTTATTATTATGATTATTATTATGCTACAGTAGCCAAAGCTTAAGGCACTTACAACAGGACAACAAAGTCCTGCTGACTGGCTACTGTACATGCGACTGCAACTTCTTCACGTATCGCACACAAATACATGAAAGAAGTGTCACACATTTTGCAGAATGTATCAACACTTCTGTACGAATACTGACCAGTGCTGCAAAACCGATTTAATGAAGCTGATTAATAAATGTAACTTTTTCCGAATCACGAAAACTATTTATATCAGTAGATAAAAAGGCTGCAGATTATTCAGCGCCATTGTTTTTAGCGATTCGACGAAAGAACTGTTTAAATTTTTAGGTCGAAAACTTTTTGAAAAGTCAGGCGATCCACGCTCTGGATCATTTTTGTAACAGCGTTTTTCTGTTGCTATTGTTAAAGGCAATGCCGCCGCAGTTTTGGGGGCATTTCCGAGTGTTAAAGCGCGGGTTAATGAACGAGATGAGATTGGATGGTTTAATACGTAACGTTTCGAAACATGTAGGTGTCTTGTTCGCAAACGCTGTTTAATTGAGAGGAATAAAATTACCTTTTGTAAAAATTCAGCACCATGTAAGAGATTTTCTTATACAGTTATGATCGTTGTACAGAAATTTGTCGCTAGAAAACTGTCACAGTCCACATCTTATTTACTTATTATTTTTTACTTCGATAACGGATTGACTGCTGTGAAAATAGACATAGTTTTCGCTAAAACTGGATATGTGACTGTTGGTGATAACATTGTATTGTAGGTACGGTGCTGCAGACCCGACTAAACAGTGCTTCGGAAACCAAGAATGCCACACTAGAAATCAAAACCGGGTTCAGCCATTTCAACCAAACATTCGAACAAATCTTCCAAATGATCGGAAATCTGACAGGTAAAATGATCCAGATCGGGGTGATATTCTAAAAAACAAAGCGGAGAAATAACAATTACTTCGCGTTTTGTTTCCTCACACTTCACAATCAGTCTACTGTAATGTAGTATGCACATTGCATAACGTACGTATCGTACTTACTGTACAGGAGTTAAGGCCGGCTCGCAAGCAGGGAAGAAATACACATTTAATAAAGTGAACCTTTCCGAACCGGTGTAACTTTCGGTTCTAATTCAAAAAAGGTAAAACATTATACAGTAATGTTAAACAAGCTCCGTTATAAAATGAGAGGCATAAAATGACGACGGTATAAGCTGGTTACCTGGTACATAAAACTGACTACTTTACCATACCTTTTGAATTCGTTACTTCGGCAAGAAGGTTTCTCCTAATGGATGAAATGTAAAATAAATCAGTTTTCGCCAAGGAAGACTTAACTCTCTGTGTTGCATTGCAGACATGCACACTGCCAGAATTCATGGCCTCGAAGTCAAAGGAATTATTAATGCAACATGGCTCCTGCGGGACGCTGACACGTTGGGGTCTCTTAACCACACAGTAATTGCCGCTAATGTACGAAGCATGCTGGACGGAGTCTCGGCAGAGTTTATATCAACAACAAATTCATTCGGCGAAATGTCACTGTTTTTGCCAAAGAGAAATGGTCTGCAGCTGGCAGTTACCTTCGAGTTGGCAGGATACTACCCGATTACTCTGCGAAGTGTCCAGCTCGATGCCAACTCAGATGCGATAACCACGTTCATGGAGCCTTTACTGTTCATTTCCAGGAGCTTTACCGGATCGGGAACCGCGACAGGAAAGTTCTACGACTTCTCAAAAAACCCCATCGCTTTACAAGGAGTAAACCTAGATTTCCGGGCCGATATGAACAGCCACACAGGGACTGTGGTAACAAATGTTACACGTCGGCAGATGGGGCTTGGAACGTCACCCTTCCTGGGGGGCATTACACCGTGACAGCATCCAAGAGTGGCTACATAACAGTGCCTTTCACGGTGATCGTTGTTGGCGGGAAAGGCAGACAGTATGGCAAAATGGGACAGTCACCGATCCTAAACAATGGCGAAATTCGAATCGTGTCACTAGGTGGGGATGCATCCAGGAGTTTACATCTGTGCGCCCATGTTCGAGGACCTATCGAAGGCAAACCCGAACGCGCCCACACAAAGCCATACATCTCCATTCCGGGTAGTTTAGTGCGGTACGCAGGCTGTTGGGTCGATTTCAGTAGCGCCCTGATTGAGAAGCAACTAGCCGGTATTTATCGCATTAGCGTATCCGACTGGCGTTTGATTACTAAAGGTCGCAATGGAACCCTGTGGGATATGGCCAACTCCGGTGTCACCGTTCAGCTGTACACTGGCAACAAGTTGTGGGCGCAATATTTCGTGCCAAATCGTTCAGGCAATGCATGGAGTGTGGTTGAGATCAATGGAACATACTTAAAGACGATCAATGAGGTGGCTACTGTAACCAGCGTGTGGGATGTTAATTAATCCACGACCCATGAAATGCTTGTACAACGCTTCAACATTCACCGGGATTACAAAATCCTTCCTGGTCAATAAGATGTAAACATTCAATACTGTCGATTGTTGAATAACTTCGGGGCGAAATGACTGACTTGCTTGAACAAGGTGGTTCAGGGTTTTTTTGCAGACGAGCTTTTGTTAATTTTTGACTGGACTGCTGCGGAATAACGTGCATTCTGAGTAATATTGTTGACATAAGCATGCTCTTTTTAGGAACACAAATTCTCCAAATTCTGCTGAATTGTTTAGTATACCGTTAACAATTATTTATATTAGCGATACGTCATCAATCGCTGCAGAATGCATGTACAATGAAATTTTTCGTATCGCTGAATACTTCAATTTGCTTGTACACAATATTCTCCTTTTGTATTATTGATGATAATCCCCTCTTCATTCATCTGACATAAAATCATAAAAAATACAAATTCCACACAAATTGGACAAAACATGATAACAATAAAAGAATGAGAAGGTAAAAAACCACACGCGAGATTCCTGTCCAAATGTACGAGACCAACAATGAAATAGGAACAATTCACAATCAACAAGATAAATGCGCGTTTTCTTATCCCGCCAAAAACTTTCCAATTAAATGCACTTTTCCTCTCATAATTTCCCAAGGCACTATTCCGCTCCGGCCAGTGTTTTCACGGCTTGAAACAAGATGTTCTTGATCTGCAATCACATGCTAGTTTTATCTCCGGTCTTTTTTTCAGATTTTTACATCGTACAGAAAGAGGACGAATTTTTTAGAAAACACCATAAAGAAAATTTAGCAAAAATATAATACAATTTAAATAAAATTCACAAACGTTAAATAATCGCTGCATTATTATGAAAATAAAACAAACCTTACTAAACAAATAACTAATATTATACGCAAACATCTAGTAATATGTACTTCATCATTATTAATGCAGCATTAACAAATGATAACTAGCACATGCAAACAATAATAACCGCAAGATTACCTGTAATTTATCGTGTTTGTTGTGGTAATCAGTGGGCAGTTGGCTGAACTGTTTGGTCAGCTGGACGCAGTGCGACAGGTGCTCGGGACTGACGAAATCCTCGGCCACTTTGATGCAGCTGTGCACATTCCATACCTACATATTATTACGGTATTTTCATTCTTTCCTCTCACTATTCTACTACATCTTTTGCGCCACAGTTTTGCCGGGGTTTCTTCCAGAAAAAGATCATAATTAATACTCAGTTCATCTCACAACGGGATATTATATTATTTGCATATTCAATAAAAATAATAAAAGAATTTATAAATATTACAAATAATAAGCAACTAGACGCAGAAAGATTAATAGGGCACGTGACCGCCGTACCTGGTGGGGCGCGCCGGCCGGGATAAAGATGGCATCGCCCTCGAACTGCACGATGTCAAAGCCCATCACGCCTGTGTCCTTGGCCAGACGCCGGCGCTTCGGCCCATCCAGGAAGGCCTCCTGCGTGTGGATGGGGTCCGGCGCGTCTCCGCCCTCAGGCAGTGAACGCCCCCTGCGTTGCTCCTTGCGCAGCCAGTCGGCGATGCGCGGTGCATCCGCCGCACGGAAGATCTGCCACACCGCCCTGTAACGACAATATCTTTCCAAATAACATGTACACCGATCGAAAATTAGTCACAAAAACCTATTTAAACAGTAAAGGAAGAATTTGCTGGACTGGAACTCGAGGGGCAGTTAAAAGACAAGTGTCGACCTACCCCGGGACCTGTTGCGGATCCTCGATGCGCTGGCGTGTAGCGTCGTCGATATTCAGTTTCAGCAGCTCGTCTTTCGTATCTACAAGGGTATAAATACTTACATACACAGTTCAGCGTGCACCGTACAGTCAAAGTATGTAATTGTACAGAAAAACGACAATTATTATCTCGCATGAGGGGAAGGCAGTCAAGTCAATCTTCTTACTGATCAGGCTCTGGTCGGCGCCTTCGCCAACCGGCTTGGCCACGTGGACAATGACATTAACGGCGTCGGAGATGTCCACGTGCAGGTTGGTCGTGGCGAACTTGGGCTGACCCGCTGCGCCTACAACGTATCAATCACTTTGCAGTGCAGGAACGACATAACACTGTCGACCTTACCGTAAGCAATATACATCTTAGGCCCGAGATCGGGCGGGTTGAAGTGATTCGGGAGGTAGGTGACGAGGTTCATGGGACCGGCAACGTGAGCGTAGTCGTTGATGGGCAGTGCGCGCATCAGATCGGCGTGGTGATCGGGCAGCTGCTCCTTGAAGGTGCTGTGCGTCGGCCAGTCCTTGATCTTCAACAGCCGCACCTCGCCGCGCTTGTTCTTCATCCGTTCTACAACAGACACACACTTTTTCCCCCCTGCATACAATCACCCAGCGATGGAGCATTGTTGGTCTTACATCGTTCAGAGATCAACACGCACGTACAAAAGTCTATACTGTTACTAGGAATCACGAGATAGAAACCAGCCTGTCGTGTACCTGAGTAGTCAGTGAAGCCCTGCCAAAAGTCGTCATGCGTCGTATTAGCCAGCTCCTCCTGCGGTCGCTTGAGGCAGTCGACGAGTGTCACCGCCTGACCAGTGAACCGGCAGGCAAACCACTCGGGACGCCAGATATCCGGCTGCGCCAGACGCTGCTGCACACCCTCCACCAACACCGGATCACCTGCGATTATCACCCATAGGAGCGTCAAACATTCAACTGTTGAAATGTCAACACGTGTGTACTGACCTTTGGACCACTCGGCCCGGAAGCGCTCCATCGCCGTCAACTCCTCGGTCCCGGCCGGGATGCGGACGATATGCCGGCCAATCGGGTGCAGAGTGCTACCAGTTCCCAACACACTAGGCACCGGAACCGATGTATTGCTGAGCAAATTTTGGCAAAACTCTTCCATTTCCTTCACCGCTGCAATCAATCATACAAAATTAAGATAAAAATCAGAAAAAATGCAAAATTAATTAATTAACACAGAGATTAGAAATAAATTAACATATAAAATAATAAATTCCAAAAACAGCCGCTGTCGAATGATCAACGGCTCGACGGTACCTTGAGTGGGGATCATGCGGGTGGCGCGGAGATCATGGGGATACTCGGTGCGCGCCAACTCCTCGGCCTGCGCCCGACTGCTGGGGAGGGCGCGGGGCAGTGGATGGCGCGGACTGGCACAGCAGGCCGGCCAGCCGTCGCGCTGGCAGGGGATCGCCGGTCGCAGCAGCACGTCGTCCACCGCGTACACTGGCTCCTCTGCAATTAATCCCAGTATTTCCTCTACTATGCAATACAACGCAGCCTCTAACGTTAAACAACAAGTTTCTTCACTAACCATACATATTTCTATCTGTATTTTTTTATTGATATGATTGTTTATTTTTCTGTATTTACCTGCTTCTTTTATTTGTGTTTTTACCCGCTATTGTTTGGTGATATAATTAACTGTCATCAATTCGTCTCTAAATTCTCCGCAACATACAGAAATCTAACGGGACGTTTTTTCACTACGCTCTCGATCTATAATATAATTTAAAAAATGTATTCACTGTTAGCATTCCCAGTAAATTATCTTCATTAACAGTGATATTTCAATTATTTTTTGCTGTACTAATTTTTTTTCCTCTAGAAACAATCACAGTAAATAGTATCACCACTTACTGTATTCAGTTATCTTTTGTCAAATCACTTTTCCGAGACCTTTTTTATTTTATCATTTTCATTGTGTTCGTTTAATAATCATGTTTTCCATAAATGATATTCCAATAATTAAAAATAAACACAATTTTTCATCATAAGTAAAATAATAATTAAAAATAAACAAAAATTATATAATTATTTCTAAATAATATTACCAACAAATAATCACTTTTTCCACCGACTGACTTACTGGTCACTCGAACCGCTCCCGCCTGGCCCCGCTTCTTCTTACACGGTCCACACACGGCAAACCCACAATCCAAGCACGTATAGTGCAGATCAAAGATGGACGTCTGGCACACATCACACCACTCCCGATACCCCGCCGGCAGCCGTTTCACCACCGCCCCACTGGCCTCCCGCTCGTACGCGTTGAAATAGGCTTTATCCTCCTTCAGCACCTCCAGGAGCGGTCGCGCCGCATGCCGGAGAATGTACTCGGCCACGGATTTATTAACGGCGCTGTTGGATGAATTTGGCTGCATGTAGTACAGAGAATCGCGGGGGAACGGGCTGGACACCTCGGTGACGGGCTCGGCCACCTTCAGGGAATGCTGGATGGCCCCTTCCTCGTCCTCCGCTTCGTGGGGTTGCAGACTGCCCAACACACATATTGCTTACACATTTGTACAACTTCTCCTCATTTTCACAAATTTTATTGATCTTATTTCTCATTAAGCTTCTGCTTTGTAGTTTTTCGCTTGTTTTCTACGTTTGTTTTCCTGGAAAAATTAGTTTTCCGCATTATTACTATAAACCGTGTTTTTTCCCTTTTCTACTCTGTTTTTAAATAAACGCCTTCTTTAGATGTTTCATATTTTTACCCGCAGTTCTGAATAAATATATTTGTCACATTTTGTCTCGTATTCCGAAACAAATCTATTTTTAAACTGTATCAGTTTTCCCCGCATTTCTGCATAAATGCATTTTATTAATTTATTTTTCCTCCAATTTTCCCCGTATTTCAGCATAAATGCATTTTGTTTACCTATTTATTTTTTCCCCAATTTTCCCCGTATTTCTGACTAAATGCATTCTTTTCATTTTTCTACATTTCCCGGTATTTCTAATTTTTTCTTAAACCGATTTGTTACTTCTTCGCAATCCTTTTCACTTAAATTTCGCATTGTTATCTAATTTATTATTTATTAATAAACAAAAAAGCAAAACAAAGTAACGAATAAAACATAAACAAATAAATATGCAATAAAAAAACTGTACCAAAAAAGGGCAAATAAACATACCATAAAGCACAAAAAAGCATACAATCGAAACTTACCGGCGCATCCCGGTTTGGCGGAAGCGACACGTCGGATCGGACTTGTATGAATCATCATACTGGCGAAACAGCTTGAAACAGTCCATACACAACGGCACATTCAGAATAAACCCCTTCCCCTGGTACCGCTGCGCATCCTGGTTAAAACTGATCGGTTTCCGGTACTCGATACACGATTTGACTTGCAGGAACGAGATCCGCTGCTGTTTCCGTCGTTTGCGGGTTCCTTCCATATCCTCTGCACTTCGCTTCTTCTGATTCTCTCCCGTCGAAGGAGAAACCGGCGGCGTGATAGATTCATGGCCGGCGGTCATTCTTGAGCGGATATAATCTAAGGCAGCTTCTTCTGAGAGGATTACAACGGCGGTTTCGTCAGAATCTACAAGATGATCGAATTTGACAACAGTTCCCTGTGTCGAGTGTGGTATAGGCGGTTGACTGTACGGAAACTGTCGCACTATGCGCCGTGTAAAGATAAAATAACAGGTTTAGTCAATACAGTTCCCTGTACAACAAGTTGAGCTTCACGTGCCATTTTACAGAAATCAGCAAGCTGCGTCATATTTAAGCAGGTGCAAATGTACAAAGTTGTTTTTTGTGACAATTGGCTCAGCTGATCAAATTCCCAGTAGTGAAATGCTGCCCTACTCTGCTAGCTCCAAAATGTAACCATATGCGTCCTAATTAAGCCGACCCATTATACGCCAGCTGCTGCACAATCACTTTTTACCGCGAAATTTGCATAAAAATGATAAAATACAAATTATTAATGATATTTGCAAACGTACCTTCTGCAATTTCTCCCTCTTGTCCACTAACGGAAGGAACACGATGTAAAGCATTCCGCACGCTCAATGCAGCCCACTTCCAGTTTTCAACCCAGAAAGATCGGTGTGAATGATTCTGCAAGAAATCCACGATTAACTACCGTCTCTGCAGTAATCCAAATGAATCATTCCGAATAAGATTAAACTTGGAGATGTTTTGCGAACACTGGGTGCTGCAATTCTCAACAATCTGCGCGGAAAAAGTAGTTCCACCAGCGCACAAGAATGCGATCGAAAAATTATGAACTGTTTACTGTTTACACGTTGTGACTCAGTTTGTCGTCACAACAGAAGCCGGTCTCTATTCCCAATGCAAATGGCAATAAAAAGATCAGAAAACCGTTCGTTTACATCATTCAGAATAGAAAAATACCGCAGATAACGAGACGCGAGCAGATAAAGAGTCCAAAGTCCTTGCGAACCATTTTAAAATGACTTGTGAATTTCAACGCATGAAATTGCATCATCGCGTAACGTAGCGAGCCGAGCCGTACCCCTAAGGAAAAACGCGCCCTTCTGCGCCAAAACGATCGCCTTTCTCTCATTTGAACGACAAAGCACATAAAGAAGGTTTCGCAGCAGAACATAAAAAGCATACTCAAGTTTTTTCTATTTTCTGGGAATATTTTGATGTTGACTCCGCCCCCGTCTGACACAAGCACAGCACAGCACAAGCACCACACACATTGCCCCTTCTAACATTTACTCACTTAAAAAGAACCATATTAACATTCCAGTCATTTTTTTGATCAAGAAATCCCAACAAAAATCCACCATGCAAAATATTCCGACAAAACTGCCACATAAAAAATAATAATACCAAAATACATATTACAAAGAAAAACACCCC
>JAQGAU010005362.1:0-10370 GCA_034698045.1 Paramacrobiotus richtersi
TTCGATCAGATCTTTCTCTTGTTGTCTTTTTATTTTGCTCTGATCTTCAATCAAGATTTGCATGTTTTCTTTAGTCAATGGATGACTTTGCACTGTACTAAAAGTGGATGAGCAGTAGATTTGGCCTAGCCTTCTTTTTTGCATTCGATACGAAACCTATCCCATCTTTTGCATAGCATTTCCTGACTCTCAAACTAGTACTAGCTATCTGATCGCCCGTTCAGCGTTCGTTATGCAAGTTCAAGCATGTACTATTTTTCAAGTGCGATCGTCTGATTATTTCCCTAGCCTTTCTTTGTTTCAATGTGTCAACCGGACTATCCTTTGTTTTCAGTACATCTTTGTTCACGATCGAAACTAACAAGTTCATTTGACCGAGTGAGCCAATTTGCTGCAATTCTTTATGACTCTTTGCAAACAAAATTGTCGAAACCTTTAGTCGATCGTCTGAACAACGTTTATAATCGGATAACCGTCTGCTCGTCTTTGTGTTAGTAGTGAGTCACTGCCAGTAACCAATTCTGTTTCCATTTTCAATATTACTAAGCTAATATGGATTCGCGTTACTGCGCTATCGATTCAAACAACGATTTGCTACTGAAAGCGAATATAGACCCGACATCAGCAACAAGCAAGTGTCTTGAGACTTCGCTGAGTTCACAGCATCAGAATTCCGCTAACAGCCCTACATTTGGACTTGCGCACTTTATATTTTCAGTTACTGAGCCTTTTCCGTATGTGGTTAAAACCTCACAAGTTATGCGTCTCTGCACCGTCCCAGCGCAAACGAGCACCACAAAAGACGAAATCGAGTCCCGGTCGTTAATGCCTTACATTCCCAGTACGCTTGCCCTCTCAAATAGCCCAGATTCACATCTGGATCCTGGTTACTGCCAGGCTGTGGAGACCGGTTTAGCGATTACCACTACAGTAACTCCTTATGTCGTAGCTGACCCGCCTGAAACCCTTGATATTACTAAAGCAATAAACGATCTAAAGCTTCAGATTACGCAAGTTTCTGCTAAAATCAATTGCAGTAATGCCTGGGCTCGTAAAGCCGCATCTCAGGATCTCCGCATAAGCAACTACTGCAATAAGGTTGGCCATATTCAGATCACTTGTTTTTCAAACCCAGCTAGCCGATACTATAGAGCCCCAGTCCGACGAATTCGAAGGGGTAGAACATGATTCCAGTGGCGCATCATTGTGTAGTCGCAACTAGTAATTTAACTGTTGAACCTTAGCTTGCTTTTTGTATTTTTTGGAGCATCTTGCGCTTACCGGCTTTTTTTGTAATGTATCGTTTATTTTAGTGTCAACGCTTTTTAGTTTTAGTTGAAAGGTTCATGAAAGGCCCGTGGTGCGTAAACTACGTCACTTATTCGTTGTGTTTATGGATTTATTGGTCCACGCCCTCCAGTTCGGTGATATCATTGTGGGTCATTTGTCTCGATTAAAACAATAACAAAAAGAACAGTCGTGCTCCGTTATTCCAGCTCCTTGTATGACAAATAATCTTTCTTAGAAACAGTGCCACATGTGCTGGTACACGCCCATTGGATTGACACTGTTTCGACGCTTGAATGTTTTCGAGTCAAAGCTCAGATTTAAAGTTCCATCGCTTTTGGCTAAATGTGATTTCATTGGTAATACTATTGTCTACTTTACTGCTGCACGATTTTTGACTTGACATCTTTATCACGATGCGTTTTCCCTAAGGTCCGTTTTCTTTTACAATAGCAGCGTTTTCGCTACGTTAAAGCAGTTTGTGCACTAACAAGGGCACGCACAGAATTCTCGAAATTTTTAGATTTCCATATTGTGGATGGCATTTTGCCTGTTCAGTTTAATTTCTTAGTGGTTTTCGTAAAGCGAATGATTTATCTCATTGATCAACTGAATCATCCGTTTCTTCTGCACCGTTGCCTTTTATTTTTGAATAAACCGTTCATTTGTTTTGAAAGTGTGTTATTTGTTTTTTTTGTCCTTGGAAAATGAAGTGTCAGCAGACTTTACCTTTGTTGTTAAATGAACATTAGCGATTCATGTTAATAATACGAGAATGTTCCACTCAGCCCCTATCGATGTAATTCAGTTAGGGTGAAGAAACACATTTTCTGTGTGGGAGGGATCCGGACCCCTGCCCATGCGAGTAATTTTTGTGTGCGAGAATTTTGATTGACTGCGTTTCAGTGAGCATTCGAGGTTACCTTCTGTACAGTATTCTATCAACAAAGGTATAATTCTATCCGCAAAAGGATGCTATCGTTTGAGTATGTTACGCGGGTCGTATAATACGTTCTCATATGATGCTTCCACTAGCTTAAGCGAAGAAAGTCGACGTTTTTTGTTCGAGCTAGCTTCCTTTTCAAGTGTTACTGACCTCCTGCGCGCAGAGTTAATGCACTTGCCGTATGTATAGAAAAGATTGGGTCAAAATCCCCGAAGTCTTCATCGTTAAAGGTACCTGTTTAAACGGCTTTGGATAACTTTTGAATGGCTCAGTTTTTATGTGTTCTGAGTGAGAAATATTTGAACACGATTTATAAGCGAGTATGAATATGTGCGAGACATTTTGTTTGTGATGCCCGATTCAGACGAAGTCTGTCTGCATATTTCTGCGATTGAAGCGAGATCTTTAACGATCGAATATATGTTCCTGCCTTTTAGTCTTCGAATATTATTACCTATCTATGAGAACTTTGGGACTTTAGTCGTGTGTTTCCGCATCTGTCCCGTATTTCGAACACAATTACAGGACCAATGGCACCAGTTCCGGACCTTAATTTGTATTGGTTTTGAAAACGCACATTATCTGTCTTTACGTTTTGCAAAGGGTTATACCAGTTTCCTTAAATTCCGATAACACCCTCGTATTTTCAGATAGCTGTTTCTGTACACTCTGCTATGTACAGCTAACGCAAGCCGTAATTTTTCCCTCCGAGCACGTTTAAAACCGAGTGTTTAGATCTCCTCGAGAAAATCGTTTCCTATGGTCCCACGTCTTCCCAAAACAGTTTATTTTCACTGTTGCAAGTTTTTAAGTGGGTCATCAATCCTTTTACGCGACGTAGGGGATATATACATGTAAAATGTTGTCTTCTTTCCGATCGACTGCGATCGTTCCTTTGATCCTCTGAACATGCATCACGTGGTCTAAACAAATCATCGCGTTTGCAAGCCTCTTTATAAATTGTTTCCTTTTCAAACTGAACATAGTTTTCACAACCTAATCAATTGACTTTCATCAAAAAAAATGTGCGTACAAATTACCTGAGTGCCTTGCTGCTCTTCTAAAAGCGTACATTGCTTTGGTTTTGTCCGAGTACTAAATAAGCATGGGTTCATTTGGGAAATCACACCGTTTGTCACACTTTCCAGACAAATACGCTTGCCTAAAATCTTAAGGGTATAACAATCGGGATTTTTCCGAATTTGTTTAATTTGTGAATAAAGATCAGAACCGTATGTAAATAAAAGCTCGCCTTGATTAACAACACAGTGAGCCCGATTTGTTAATATTATTAACAAACCTGCTGCCCTTTGACTTTCTGCCGACTTTGGTTTGGCACTATATTGAAAAGCCTTTTCAAGCGTTTATCAACTGCTTTCTGAATACTTCCAATCAAAATCCTCATGATAAAGAGAAATTACTCTTTTATTCTGTTTTCGAAATTCATCCACTCCATCGGAACATACTGACTCTTATTGTTTCTTTCCGTTCAAACAGACGTACCTAACCGAGAAGCGTACCGACAAACAGACGTAAGGTCAAATAACGTCCGATTTACTTACATTTTCTTTGTCACTAATTACGACCTTCTCAAATTGAAGACCGAAATTGGATCTTGAATCTAATTCTTTACCTTTTACGATTTTTCGTTGACAAACCAACACTTTACGAAAATCTCGAACATTTCTTATGAATTTTGTAATTTCTGCGGCACGCCGTGTGTACCCATCAGTCCCGCCTGCAGTGGCGTTTGTTGAGTGTTCTTGTAGCCTTGCCAACCGTGCGCGATGTTGCGGACCACAGACCAATCCGCAAACACCAAACAAGGACCACAAACAACCATAGTCCCCGCGCTCACGAAAGGGCCCGAATGGACTCGCCCCACAGATGACTCCCGTCCTAAACCAAACTTCACATGGCGCCTTATGGATTAAAGTCTTCCGCACCCCAGCAATGCATTCCACTGGCGCCGCAATCCGTATGACCTGAATGTCCTCGTTAGTACCGCGATCAGTTTAATTGTTTGTTTAATTTCCTTTTATGTCGCTTTATGTGAAACCGGCCCAGTACACTTGGAACATCCAAAACAAGACCATTTGAGCAGATGCGAGAATATAACAATAATGTAATCGGTAATAATGCGGAAACTGACAAAAAGAACTTACTCCGCAAATAGTTTTTTCTTTTTTATTTTTGTTTTCTAAACTGAAAACGTACTGATTACATTAGCATACGCAAACCCATAGCTTGTACCGCTGAAAGCTAACGCGGCAGTTTTTCAAGCACTTGTCCGAGCACAAACAGGATTTCCGCGCCGTCCACTCCAGCACCACATTCTCATTCGTGTTCGTTTTGTTAACTACAGTGTTTCTATGGCTACGTTTTCTAAATTTCTTGTTACTCGTTAAGTCGACCGCGCTTAGCTAATTTGTCAAATAAAAACAACGAAATTATGCTAAAAATAAACGAAAAGGCAAAAGAAAGCGAAAACCTTTGTCCCTCCAAGTAACTCCGTGTGTGTGTCCTGTAAACACCTGCTGGTTGTCCTAGATTCTCGGGGAACTGAGAAGTCCAAGGCACAACATGTTTGTGTTTTCTAAATTACGCCACAATCCGTACACACGCTCTTTTTCACAGGAGGAAGGGGACAGTTATAAAAAGCACAAAAAAATAAGAAAAACCAAAAAAAGAACGAGCTTAAATGCGCAAAAGTAAAAAAAAAACTGAAAAAGAAACAAAAGCGCAAGAAGAAAAAAAAGAAGAAAAGGGCTGAAAAAAAACGAATGGGCGGCGCGTGTCGACAATATTTCTAATTGTATTGAATCATCATAATATTGATTACACATTTTTTCGAGTAACTCACTGCACAGCCTGCTTAGCTCTGATTGTTTATTTAGTTCTGTTCAATTTATGTTTAAATTTTCGCTGTTTCACATGTTTTTGTTTTGTATCGGTTGCACCAGCGGTGCGTCGGAACGACCTTTGGCTTTCCACAATCACTGCATCTACCACCAAGTTCAAGGCCAACAACCATCATCTGCTTAGTTAGCGCTGAAGTGGTCTTAAGGGTTGCACATTTATCTACAATTTTTACTATTATTATTGTATTCTTTCACGTCCAGTTTTTACACGTTCGATTGCCTTAATATAATAAAATGATTATAAAAATAAAAAAATGGACTATTTAAAGCACAAAAAGATTTCTCATTACGTATTATACAGCAGCTCATTACTGGCCGGTTCGCTTATATTTTAATTCATAAAGAAGACTGTGGACAGTCTTTTTCAAAGGAGAAAGGTGTTACGTAAGCATTGTTTTAGTATGTGTCACCAACACTTAATGTTGCCGATGTTAATCGTAGACTCTCACACGCTTGTTTCACTTGCGATTGTACACTCTGATACACGATTGTTACTGTTGATACGTTAACCTTGCTACATGCTTACCTTTATAATTACATGTTTCTGTTCTGTTCGGGACGAATACACACTCGACACTGGCTGGCTACCATCGTTATTCTGAATACTTGCGATGTTTACCAATACCGCTTGACTGTTTACGCTTCTCTTTCCTGCATATCGTTAAACACACTACGACACCGGCCGCTATGATTGTGTGACCTTTCAATTCCTATTAATACCTAAAACGCTCTGCCATGTAAATATTCCCGTAACAAATGCTACCGTACGGCTTTAACGCGGCCGGTGTAGCATGGGCCCTTGAAATACCGGATTAATAATGTCTGTCGACCATCGCAGTGCAGGCTGTAGCCAGTGAACGCATCACGAGGAGAAGGAAGATGTTTTGCTTTGATTGGAAGTTGGGACGTTACGAACGCATCCGAACCACACTCGACGATAACAAAGCCGAGAAATGCTCTATAGCGGCCGGTTTAGCAGGGGCCCTTGAAATAACTGATTAATAATGTCTTTCGACCATCGTTGTGCAAGCTGTAGTCAGCGAACGCGACAAGAGGCAAAGCAACATGTTTTGCTTTGATTGGAAGTTGGGACATTACAAACTCATCCGAACCACACTCGACAGTCTATCGATAGTCACGGACAAAAAACCATTACACTGAGTGTGATTTCTGACTGGCCGCGTACACATGCAAAGAATTCAGACGAATGTACGTCTATATTGTAAAATCATTTTCCCCCTTTTCCCCAACTGGTACCCGGAATGTTAAGGAACTGCGTCAAAGAATCGTCAACATCCATAGCGTATTTCAAAGACCATATGCTATACAAAGATGGCCGCGTCTTAATGTATAGCCAGGTTCGTTGCTTCCCCTAGTTTCAACAGCTCTACTTGCTGGACGACTTTGCAAATGGGTAGTGCGTACACCAAGCACGGCGATAAACCTAACTTTTAAAGGCCTAAAGGAAATGTCAGCAAGTAACGTTGAGACTCTAATGAAAGAGCATTACGTCGTTCGGTGCGACAATATGGAGCATTCCGCAGTACTGCCAAATTACATGAGGTGACAAAAATTGTTCGCAATGGTAGAGCAGCTAGGACTACCAAGAGTTTTTATCACATATGGCGCGACCGACATTCACTGCCTGAACTGCACTCGTTAATCACAAATAAAACTGCTGCAGTAACTGATCAGTAACTGCCTCCAACTGTCCTGCGAAAACAATGCAATGACCAACCTAGTCCAGGTAGCGTAGCAGTAGTTTTTACAACCCGTTCGGTACAGGCTGTGTAACATCGTCAAGATTCTTTGGATTTGTCATATTATGGAGATGGCTCTTGGAGAACATAACGACAACCGTGCCGTTAAATCAGTCAGGAACGTGTTCTATTTACCTGGCGTAAAACTGGGATGATATAATACACTTATTCACTTGCGGCTTGGTCTAGCCGACTCAGATTTGTCGGATAATTTGCTACATAGCCCGAGCAGTAGGTTGTGGGTCAATAATATGATCTAGAACTAATTTCTACTAATTACGGCCTGCAGAGCTAGATCTTCCTAGCTATTTCTGACAACCGCTTCACCTATTCTGTGATAGCTTTATTAGGTCTTGCTGTTTTGCTAGCGCTTCCTAAACTCCGCTGCAAGCCGCTGATTCAGATTGGTGAAAGTCAATCCAGTGTTTCCTTAGCAAAATCAATCGAACAAGGTTCACCATATAATGCATTCTAGACAACTACCTCTCGGAATGGAAGTACACTGGTGGCAAGTATCTCTTGTGCCGTTGAATAATTCACGGCATAGTCGCATAAGGATCTTCCAGCGGACCCCCAGATATTATAAGATGGTCACGTAGCCTCTGCACAACATTTCTGTTTGTTATTCAAGCAACTGGCAGTGAATAAATCGTGCAATGTATAGTGCAATGTATAGTGCGTTGCATACCAACTCAAGCACACAATTTATTCGCACAATAGTATTACGTAGGATTGTTGTACTTAAAATCTGCTGGCGTATGTATACTGCACACATCGTCCGCTTCATTTTTCACGTTCCACTTGACGTTTCGGTTAGCTTGTGCCAACACCAGTCCTTCAGCGATTCAGGTAACAATTGTTCTAAATTACGCTGTATTCGTGCAGTTGTTACAGTACTTAAACTTGTACCAGTTGATAGGTCGATTAGATGTAAGTTGCTTTGACGAAAGTTTAGCCCGTTTTTGAAAACAAAGGATCTGCTGTAGTACCACAAAAAAGCATTTTTACAATGCTGGCTAGAGCTGTTGTGGTGAAAACTGTGGCAAAGGTTACCATACAGATGACGTCACCCACTACAGTAAACAGTAAAGAACATCGTATCGCATGCACTGGTGCTGAGGGTTTGAACAAAAAATGTGGGTAGTATCCAAGATCAGGAACTGACTATAGCTGAAACTAAGTTGCAACTGGATGTCAACAGCGACGTTTCTAACAGATTACGCAAGCCGTGGGCATATTTGTCCTGCAAATTACCGTGCTGGGCAGAGGTGCACTAATTTATGTCCACCGCAAAGTGTCTGACCGTTTAATGGTAGCCGATAAAGACAGACGCGGACTACAAACCGAAGAGTAGTCGGATTAGAACCCCTTAACCCATTAGCGGATGACCCGGAATCGAAGTTGATTGTGAAATAATTAAGAGAAAAGCATATCAGAACATAGCAAAAACCGGCACAAATAATCAATCCATCAAGAGCAGTCGCATTTTCCGGGCGCAATAGTTAATAGTTTGCACACTGTAATGCGGAATGACCGCTCTACAGACTGCCGAAGGGGCGATAAAAACATCTTAGTCGCGATAGACATTCGGTATAGTTCAAAGCGAGTAACCAAATTGTTTGCCTCACTCACCGGTTCACACCGGCCGAAGCCGTCTTTATGTGGTCTTGCTAAAGGGTGCACCGGTGGACCTGGAGAATGTTTAGACTTGCTCAGTCAATTGCGATCTACTTTCACCCATTAATACCAGCTAACATCATCCTCATCCCCAGTCAAAGTCTCAGCAGCCAACGAGATCGCTAGTCAGTGGGAAGATGACAAAAATGTTGAAAATGAAGAAAAGTCCACATAATTTAAGTTTCCTTGATGTAAGTAAGTGTTTGTGCTGTTTAATTTGTTCAGGAAAGCGGAAACTGATTTTTCAAGCGGTTTCACTTGTGCAACAAAGGTTTTAACGGAAAGGCATCACAAAGGTACACCAACTTTTGTCAGCAGTGTTTACGCTCCAACTGCAACCAGCACATGGAGAACACAGTGCGCTGTAAGGACTGCAACAGCGATATTTTGGACCAGATTGTTCTACAGAGCATGAAGTTGGTCCGAAAAAGGACCAGTTTAATCGTGCTGTGCAGTGTACTCTGTGCGGATTGCCAGTGTACTAAATCACTCAAGAACCGGAAAGTTTTTAACAAGCGCGAATGTGGTGAGGTGCATTGCAATAACTGCAACATTCTTGCCATACCGGAAGACCGTAAGTGCTCTTTGAAACCACTTGTTCTCAATGCGGATGAGATGACGACAGCAATTTGGCGGAAAGGAAGAGTGCAATGACGGAGCGCTAGTTGGTCTTCGAATATTCAGTAACTAATTCCATTTGTAGGCCCGATAATCAAGTATTAAACAGTACTAATATCCGTCATCACATCAGTCGTCTCAGTCTTCGTTAGTGTCATTATGGTTTTGTTGGCACATACTGATGCCTAAGTCCGTAGTTAAAGGGACCAAAGTCCCACCGATAGTTTGAATACTGTATACAAGCATCGTCGGTGCAATAATTTAGAATATAATCGCCATTGTCACCATAATAACAATATGCCTTGCAAAAGCATTTGCTTCCATCACATTGACCATGTTACGAAAGTAAATTTGCCGGTTCTTACTGCACTAACGAGATTGTTATATTGATACGGGCGGCGAGTTTCGCCGCCCATGTTAAGTCAATGAAGCCGGCAAATGCCCACGTACAATCACATTTACTGTGTTGCTTGTTGAGATCCTGCAGTCCGATAAATGCTTCTGCTTGATTTTAACGGCGACAGAACAGCGCGGCAGCAGCCGCGCTGGTTACAATTATGGACTGAATGTTTGCTTTAACACACTTGACTTACTTCTGGATGCAACGAACAGCACTGTTCTCTACCGCCTCTATGTATACGCTTCTTTACATGTTTACTCATTAAAGTTCATGACCATCAGCCTGTGACCTTCGCGTTCTGTTTATTACCGTTATGAGCTCTGCCATACAAAAAGTACCGTAAGAACCACATTTATTGCAGCACTTATCAATATCATTATTATTTCCTTCACCTCATATTGCCACCACATATTGGTTGTTATAATGTGCAAGTGCTGGGGCGTTGTTCCCAACAGTAGCGAATCGGACTTCGTTTGCAGTTTACTGAAAACGAATGTCTATTTTGACTAAAAACAGGCGCTGCAGGAAAATCTCGAACAAGTTTGCGAGTTCGACTTCTTCCCTTTGTAAAAGCCTAAACTGCTCGCGCAGTCGTTAATGTTGCATTATTTGTGGTATTCAGAATGTTGTCGGAGTCTTTTAGAACAACGTCTTTGCTGATTGAGTGGTAGGTTCATCTGAATGACTTTTCCTTATAGCGGTCGCTACTATAAAGGCAATTTTTTCTTCAAATCCCTGTTATTTTTGAGTCACATTTATCT
>JAQGAU010005363.1:0-10368 GCA_034698045.1 Paramacrobiotus richtersi
TCACCGTGGAGGAGGATTTCTCGGGTGTCGGATGAGGGGGATGATCTGAAGAAGCCGGATACGGATAGTGAAGAGGGAGATACGTCCAATCGTAAGTAGAATTATGTACAAATCGAATAATTAACATGCGAAATTACCGAAAACTATCGAAAACCGATAATTTTATTATGAACTTGACAACGATTATTATATATTTTAATACAATTTTATTATGAAATTGTTATGAACGATAGTTGTATTATGAAGCGAATACATACTTGAAAGCCGCTTGGTATAGAAACGTACAAGCGCACGTACGTTCTGATACAAATCCGTGTTTCTTTTATATGCACGACATAAATAAAAATGCACTGTAATTCATAAATATTTTAACCAAACCTACGTTTATACTAAGAAAACAAACATAACGAAACAAAACTTGGTAAGCATTTTTTTGCTTATGCCCCACTTTATGCGCAATGCTAACAGTAAAATGGCTTGTTAAGCAGTTAAAATGTGTTTCATGTATTTCATATATAAATAAGCATAAACTTATGTGAACTTATGATGAATACACAATTTAATGTGAAGACATATAGTTACCACCGTTTTAAAGTGAAATCTCTATGTGCATACGTTAGACCTGTATGTAATGGATACATGTACCTACACGTCTCCACCGTCTCGTCCGGCCGGTCAGACACGAACCAAACTGGACCGGAAGTCGGGCTCGAAGCCCCCCCTTGGCTAGTCGCCAATTGCGCACTTGGCCTCCCGGTTACATGGTCCAAGTGTGTGTCCGACAATCTAGATCACCGAGACCCTTAGCATATAATCATCCAACTTACACATCCCGATCTAACATTTCCGACATTTTTGTTCTGTAGCGGAGGATAAGCAGTCGGACGAGGACCTTAAGCGACTGCGTTTCAAGGACTTTCGTCTGCTTGTCCTTGGACTACTGTGTATCGGCGGGATTGCCGTCTCCTCGGCGCTACTCAACTACTACGCCAAGAACACCTCCACCACATACTTTCATGCGCCGCTGTTTTTGATCTGGTTCCGGTCCAATTGGCGGATTGCGGCGTTTCCCATATTTGTGGTGTTGAGGAAGTGGTATGATTTTTTCTTTAAACGCTGTGGAGTCAAGCAGGAGTCGGTGAAGGATATTGTCAAGTAAGGAGGACATGTAGGGATCAAATACAATCGTGGTTAATAAAAAATCAACATGAATTTTTATATATTTTTATATATGTATACTTATGTATATTTATGTATATTTATGTATGTATTGCTATATATATTTTATATATTTTTATATATGTATATCATTTACATTTATGTACATTTATTTATTTATTGCTGTATATTTTTTTTATATTTTTATTTTTTTTAATTAAAAGGATTCAACAGATAGTATTCCGATATTATTTTAATGCTATTTGCACATTATAAAGTCGTTTTCAATGATTTGTTTTATCATACTTCGGTAAAATTGATCAGCTATCAGTATAATATATAAATTCCTTAAATACACGCTTATTATTTCCTGAACAACGGTTATGTAAACATTACAACAAGACTATCGAATACAAATCAAGAGGCCCTCTTAATTCATAACAATATTTCAAGCACCTACATGGCTCGTGTACTTGTGTACTATCAAGTGCCCGTAAGCGCCGGCAATACACTTTCCAGGGCTTTCACCGTTTTGTGCCAGTTATGCTTTCATAATATTTTGGTGTACGTATAGCAAGGAAATTGCGGTGCATTAGAGCGACAGTTCTAAGAAATGAAAACGGATTTCACATCTCTTTTAAATGGTGTACGCGGTTGTTTTTGACTGGTGGGCAATTTCCCGCAAAGACGGTGTGAACTAAATGTAGCAAGTAAAGGTGAAATAACAGATCGCTGCTTCGTTACGATATATGCTATAGGCTCGTAATACAGTTAATAAAACTGATTGTTTTTCGGGCAAAATCCAAGTTTTAACACGTAATGCATATAGGCAAATATCCATCTGTGTATTTAATATTTAATTATATTTTTAGTATATTTTTTAACATTTTGCTTGTAAAAATTTTTATCATTTATTTATCATTTTGTACAAATTTAACAAAGACAATAATTACAGTGTCACATAGTAATAATCAGACAATAATTATGGTGATATAATTTATTTTGCTTGTGAATTTTTGTTATTTATTTATTTTGTATTAATTTTCAGCTTTTTAAAGACAATAATTGTAGTGCCATAGAAAACAACTATTAAAAAATGTATTAATCGAACATTCTTATATATTTAGAAATGGAACGAAAATTTACGGTGGACGGAAGATCTCGGCGAAAATTTTCTTCATCGATATTGCCTTGTTGTCGACCATCAGCATTGCTGTACAATACCTGACATTTGCTCCTTATCACTTTGTCTGGGCCGGAAATGGCACCGCTCTCAATGCCTCCAACGTGGCCTGGGTGTACATCTTGTCGGTCATTATCCTGGGAGTGGACATTATGCCCGTCAAAGTACGTACCATTACGTTGTCATATGAATTTATTTTGCTGCATGTTCTTTTAATTGTTAACCGTTTTCGTGGGCAAAAGTGTTGCTGTGTGTTGCTTATTTTACGGTAATTCACGTAGCTAATAACGACTATTATTATTATTATTATTATTATTATTTCCTTCTGAAGCGGACAACCCGTTTCCGGGACTCTAATCCGTTTGCATAAAAACAACCAACGAAAACACGCTGTTGGTAACGTGTATGTTATTCCTGCGGAGATCTTTGTCACCCTTTTCTTTTTCATTTGAAACTTATTGCATATTTTTTTCTGTTATTCCTTGATTTGATAAATTCGTTAATCCACCTGAAAAATTGTGCAGAATCGCACTGCAGAACTTTTCTTTTTGGTAAACAGGCGTGACGAGTGTGTAGAATAGTGGCTCGGAAAACTTTCTTTCTTCACGAAAATCCGGAAACATTTGTATTTAAAGCGTAAAACGATAGTCTGTGGTCTTTCCAAGTAGAAGTTTAGTTTTTCCATTTTTTCACATCAGTTAGTTTGATCAATTAAAAAACCGTAATTATGAATATGGCAGAAAAGTACAGTGAATTACCTAATGAACGTGACCTTTTCTGAATCTCGTAACCTTTCTAATATGTTAAATGTACCGAGTGTCACGTTAAGACCTGTAATCATAATACTCATTACAACTTTCCAAAATAATAAACGTAAATTTTCTTTCTACAAGTATGTTCGATGTTTCTACGGTCTGTTGACGTAGAAACACAACCCTAGGTTGCAGCGCACGCCTCGCAATCGTGATCAAAAACCGAATACTTCGCAACTGATGAATATCAAACAATCCCTTAAGTAACCGGAACCTCATTATTAAAGTTTCCTCGCACCAATATTCCGCTGTTTGTTCACACTGCGGTGTTTAACGGCTGGGTGGTAATGTGATTAATATTATCCAAAGAACCAGTAACACTCATTGATATTCTAATTTCCAAGCAGACAGCGCAATCAGCGCGACGTGGTGAAAGTTCTGGGTTGGTGAATTTATTGGCCAGAGTAATTTGTGTTCGTGTTGACGGTGTCACGTGCTTAAATGCCGAACGGCAGTGATAACTGCTTCCGTAATAATAATTGAATAATTAATATTTAAGCGTCCGTTATGCAAATGTACCGCGTTTTAAAAGTGTGCCCTAATCTAGCCGTTGTGTTGCATATTGTTTATACATGAGTATATACATTAAAAAAAATAGAAAATAAAAGTTGTGATAGTTACTTAAAACGCAAAAAATCTCTATGAAAATTAAACTTAAATTATTCGCATTCGAAAAACTGCAGCAATGTAGAATGGATTAACATTAAAACGATATCTGTACCATGATAATCATTGGTTACCGCCTTCGCAGATATAGATATAATAAAGAAACATACAGTTCGCCATATAAAAATTTATATTATTTATATATTTGTAATTTATTTGTTTTTTTATTTCCTCTTTTAAAAGCGGGAGACATAAAATGATATGGTTTATATCTATGTCTATTGCAGATCCTGGGAGTGTTGTGCTCATTAATTGGTGTGGTTCTCTTGGCTTACCACGAGGGCTTCACCAATCCGGATTGGGAGAGTGCTGTGATGATGATTTTGGGAGCGATGACCACCGCTGTCTATCAGGTACATTTCGTTTCTGTTGACCTTTTGCGACAGGTTCGTAGTAATTGTTTTTCGCAGTCTTCACTAACTATGGTTCTCCTGCAATGAAATCGTAAACGCATGTAATATAAAAAAATTACTGCATAATAATTAGTAATTATTAAATTAATTATTTAATATTAAATTATTTTATTTTCTAAACTTGTTTATTTATTGGATATTTTTAAAAATTATTATTTACTAAACTTCTCAAGTTTGAATTAGTTTCTAAATGTAGAACTTACGGCGCTGTCAGTACTGAATCGACTATGCATGATCGTAATTGGTAATAAAATTACATTGTGTACAAAAAAATAACCCGGTTACATATAATTATAAAGTACATAATAATATAATCCGTAGGTGTTGTACAAAAAACGGATCGGCGGCACGACAGATTTAGGCCAGATCACCTTTTCCGTCTCCACGCTGGCCTGCTTCACGCTATTCACCATGTGGCCCATCGTTCTCATTCTGTACTTGACCAAGGCGGAACGTTGGGAATGGGAGAGTATTCCCTGGGATATTGTCTGCAAGAACTCGGCCGCTTCCATGGGTAATTTAATTCTCGTTGAATAAGATTGTTTACACATGCCAGCGTATTATGTATGTTACACTGGTTCGTTACGGATTTTTACAGCTATAATGTGTGTGATTTATAGCTTTCAATTACCTGATCAATTTGGGCGTGGCCTGGACCAATCCGGTGTATACGTCGCTGGGATTCCTGCTGGCGGTGCCGCTTGCTCATTGTAAGTATCATGTACGATCAGCACTATTTCACTGCGGTGTAATTTGATTTTTCCAAATTCATTACTGAATGTGCGTTTAATTACGTATAAAAATGCTTGTGTAGTGTAATTCTTCTATTTGATTACCATCCGATTTTGAATTATATTTTAACGTTTACATTTTTATTTAGGAAAAATTAACAGAAAATTAACAAATAATCGGAAAAACGGCAAACAATATTAAATAATAATATTCAGCATCTAGTAGAAAAACAGTTACTATTACTCGTCTAATCTGGGGTGAATTTAGAATATATACAATTATGCAATGCATAATTATCTTTGTGACACGCACGCTAAAATTATATACCAGTTTGTCTGAAGAATTCAGAATTAATCTGTTTATGTTTCCGTGCTTTGTATTAAATATTAACACTAATTAATTCAAATTAATTTTATTATTATTATTTAATCAATTAATTTAAATATTAATAATAACATGATTAAAGTTAAATATTACAGAATATAACAATTACGATGGACACAATATTTTATCTTTTATTTCCACAGTTTTCGATGCATCCCTGGCACACAAACAGTTCACCACCGTGGAAACCGGCGGAACAGTGATGATCGGTGTCGGGTTCATGGTGATTGTCTTCGCGGATCGCATCTCCATCGGCTGTCTGGAAGGGATCCTCAACCGAGTCAAAAGCGGTTTCGGTTTAATCGCCTATTTTAACAAAAAATCCCAACCCGATCGGGAACAAGTAATGAATGCGCCCGATCAGACAGGCGCCGCGCCCATCCCCACCATCTCCATCCAGGTGGACCAGCCGGACCGGCCCGATGATGCACGGCATAAAGAATCCCAGGCGTAATTTATTTTCAATTTTTTCAATTTTTTTTTCAGTTTTCATGAACCTTCATAGAATTTTTGGTTTATTTGGGATTTTCATTTTCTGCGTCTACCTGATGTGGAATTTAATTTTTAGAGTGTGCGCTTAAATTTGGTTTTCGCAGTTTGTAAAGGTCACGCGGTTTTGGTTGGTTGCATGTGATGGAAAAGTGATTTTTGCGATTGCTTTCTCTGGCTTGCTGCTATGCAGCTTTTTTTGGATCTGTGTGCTCAGTGCGTTGTTTGTTGTAGTCTATTTGGATGACTTTGTGTGTGTGGCTTGTACAACTGTACATTTTACGTTCCTTTTTTCACGCGTTCCTCTTGCAATATATTGGAAAGATGATTCAGATGGAGAAATAAAATTCGCTACTGGATCCTTAGTGTGTCGTGCAATTTGTATGCTAATCCAACACGAATAAAATGGAAAAAAATCTGCATTAATATTTATTTGTATATAAATTGAAAAATAGTTATATATATACATATATCGTATATATAAAAAAAGCTAATTAACGTAATTATATAATATAATTCTGTTGATTAGCTGGGTTTTTTTCGCATTCTTACGCCATATTTTTTTTAATTACCAACGCCAAGATTTACGAAATATCTACAAGAATTTGTATCTAGCTGATAATTTTTAAGGAAAACACAGAATTAACAAGCATTTTCCAGGCGACTAGGTACATAGTTAAATTTTACGATGAGAATGCATTATGCAGAACTAACGCGATATACTGCGCCGGAAAAGATTGTAATTTTGATAAGAATGTCCAAAGTCCAGCACAGCAAGCCATCGGACAAACGTAGATCCTAAATAAATTATTTTTATTACAAGCACGTGCGACTTTTGTGGAACACTCATGTAGCATGTTTCCTGTGTTTCACATGGTATCTCACCTTTTTCCCAAATCTGAATTAAGTGGAATTAAATTTTGTGTTGCGAGAAAGGACTTTTGTCGTAACGATTGACGACTATACATTGTCATGGATAACTTCCAATTATATGTGTTGGCAATTGTGCATTTGTTTGCGATCAATCCGGAGTTTTATCTTGCTGATGGAAGTTTATTACCGACAATGCGTACTGAGATAGGTATACATATGTAGACATTTAATTTTCATTGATTATTTAGAATTTACTCTTTTATGTTGGTTATAAAGTACTATTGCACGGGAAAAACTGTACATACATTTCTTATATTACGCGAAATAATTCAAAATTTTCTCGTTGCATGTAAATTACCCCAATATTAAAACACTATTTTTATTTCATAACATGATTAACTTGACACTTAATTTTAACTCTCTGATTGGTGGTTTATTTGGAATTTGATTGTACTGAAACAACGTTTTCATTTTACGGTGCCTCATTGTTGTCGCGCTTTATTATCGCCTGTATCATTCAGACATTTATTTCTTTATTTAATAATATATCAAAATTATTATCAAAACTATTAATAATTATTAATTTTTCAAAATTATTAATTGTTCTTTTGGCTGTGTGTTTTCTAACAAAATGATGTATATGTTGGAGTTCATTATACAGTTTTCTATACCTGGCTGGGATTTTCCGATAATTACATACTTTACAGGTCGCGAATTAATTCCACAATCACGCGACCACCGGAATGACAAACCCATTGTAGGTCAGGAAACAAAACCCGTATGTTTTTATATACAGTCTGTTTAAGCTTGGATAAAATGCATAGATAATTGTGAGCCAAGTATATATTTTGCCGACTGATTGGCAGATGTTTCTCTTTTGTGCTACAGGAATTTTGGCACAGGAAGTCACTTCCAAGAAGATGAGAACAGCTGTTGGTGTAAATACAACATCGTCCTTTATTGCTGCATCATATGTCAAATGGGTGGAGAGTGCTGGAGGTCGCGTTGTACCCATCTTGTAATTACAGATCACGAACGATTTATGCCACCCGCGCGTTAACGATAACGATTATCTATGTTACACGTGTTTTATTTACATCTACTGATATTATTTACATTTAGTTGTAAATGTAAATTATGTAATTAATAGTTTATTTATTTTTTTACAAATACAAATCGATTTGTTGTTGTGAATTTTTTTACTGAGCAGAGCCGATTTCTTCATAATGCTATAAAGTGTCACTTGAGCAATTTTTGTGTACATATAGGCTAAACCAGTCAAAAGACTATTACGCCCATCTGATGTCAAAAATTAACGGGTAAGCTATAATCACAAGTTTTGTTTGATTGATACAAATTAAACGAAGTATGGTGTAATATTCAAATATGTTTCAAGGGTACTTTTTCCGGGAGGAGGCGTGTCCTTAACTGAGAGCGGTTATGGTCATACAGGGAAATTATTGTATGATATGGCAAAAGAGGTATCATTTAACTAATGAATTACTTACATACTGCATAATTATAATGTTTTTTACTGATGTACAGTATATCACTGACATGAAAAAAAAAACAGCTTTTATATATAAATACAACTATTATTTAGCTGTATGACAACTATTATATGCAACTATAATATATACTCCATATAGTATTTTTTTATTATCTTGTCTTTATTTTTTACATATTATATTTCCTTATATTATAGCGAGATTTAATTGGAATTGGTGCTGTTTAGTTATGAGATAACTATACACCCAGTGACACAGTTGATCATGACGCATTCAAACAGATGAATCAACAAGGAAACTATTTTCCCATCTGGGGAACATGCTTGGGATTCGAGCTGCTCACACTGCTGATTGCCGATGGCGATTATCTTTCATCGTGCAATGCGGAAAATATTAGTCTTCCTCTACAGTTTCAGAATGGTCAGTGCCAAGATAATTGAAATACATTTTAATTTTACCGAATTCACGCATTTTCTGCGTTATTTTATTATTTTTATGCAATTTCGTATTATTTTTATGTTTATTTATGTAGTTTATTTGAGGTACATGTTTCAATATTTTTTATCAGTTATTCATTTTGCTAGAGCTTGCTATGAGTTTTCTTGTTTTGTCGAATACATATAGCCACAAAATATTCAGCTGATCTGTACAGATATATAAATATACAGGCTACCAAGAATCCAGAATGTTTTCCGGTGCATCCAAAGAAATCCAGGACATTCTGGCCAATGAAGCCAGCACAGCCAACTCCCACCGGAAATGCCTAACCCCGACTAACTTCTCCATTTCCGGTTTGAACAATACAACGCGGGCCCTGGCCTATTCAACGGAAAGTGATGGAGTGACCTTTGTAGCGGCCGTGGAAGGTATTTATATTTAACTGCATAGATTAATTGTAATAATTGTACGAATTCTGTCTACAAAAAAATGATGTGAATTATCTGTATAATTTTGTCGATCTTGTGTTGACAGATGCACGATATCCCTTCTATGGAGTTCAGTTTCACCCGGAGAAGGCCAATTATGAATTCCACCACCCCTCGGCCTTCTCACATTCGGCGCACGCTGTACTAGCTTCCCAGTATTTCTCCAATTTTTTCGTTTCCCAAGGTACGAGCAATCGTCACGCAAATAGATTTCTTATGGACACTATGCATAATCGGTATACACAGATATTAATATATAATACAGATAATACAGATATACAGATACAGATATTATACAGATAAGCACCAATTTCAATTCCAGATGCAGTAATCCATAGTCTTCATTGGCCTGTTGCGAAATTTGCTTCGAACACTTGCTCATTTTGCTATTTTTCTGTCACAGCTAGGAAGAATGGACAGCGCTTCGATGGCCAGGAAGAAGAGGACAAATATCTAATTTATAACTGGAATACCATGTTCTCCAAAGCCACCATTTATGATCAAATTTATCTGTTCAGTTAAAGGTCACGCCAGCGTGGGCGATCGTTGCACGCCTAATTGTACTTTTTACTGCATCCGAATTCGTACCTTACAATTACTGTTTTATAAAAATGTAGAAGCATAAAGCAAATTTTCTGGTAAGGCGACCATTTAATGGTTGCCGTCATGAGGTACACTAATAAACTGTAAGTTCCCTTCCCTTATGGCGCCACCAAATCCCTGCAGTAAAAATCAGCAATTTCAGGCTGCCAAATCCCACTTGGCGAGCAGTTGCTGTATTTGTCCTTTGGGGCTGAGTTTGGCCATGGTCTTGGCAATCGCAATAGACAACGGTTTCTGTAGTGGAGAGCCTATATACTGTACTGTAGAAACAGTTTGGCATTAAACCATGAGATTCTGATTGCCAACGCAGCATGTAAGTTAGATTGTTTTTTTTAAGCGATGCAACTTAAGGTACAACTTAAGTTGTATCGCTTAAAAAAAATTGTGCCTGTCTTGGCACAATTTTTGTTCTGCATTGGATCGAACACACCTGCCGCTGTACTGTATGTTCGTTCAATATAGTAATTTTATTGTGTATTAACACATCACGTACAAGTAAACAGCAGGGTATCAGCA
Organism: Paramacrobiotus richtersi; assembly: GCA_034698045.1. Lineage (NCBI taxonomy): Eukaryota > Metazoa > Tardigrada > Eutardigrada > Parachela > Macrobiotidae > Paramacrobiotus > Paramacrobiotus richtersi. Next base: position 10,264 of record JAQGAU010005363.1, read on the forward strand.
CAAAACATTGTCAACACCCGAACATCACTCAAATCGACTGGACACGGCCTCACTAACCCCCGACCGCCCCCACTCCTCCAGCTCCTCCTCCACCTCCCCGCCCGG
>JAQGAU010005364.1:0-10367 GCA_034698045.1 Paramacrobiotus richtersi
TCAATCCATCTGTCTGGAGTGCAGTTTTACGATCACGAACCTAATTGTAAACACACGGAGTTGAAGTTAGCCTGCAAGTGCGCGCACCAGGTGAAAGTTTTAAATTTAACTTTGTCACTTACGTACCTCGATAAACAAGTTGTTGTCCATGCAGTCCGTAGAAAGTTCCACACAGAAAAGCAGAAGAGGTTTATGAGCTCCCAGATAGCGATCGCAAGCTTTCGAGTTCCTGATCGGAATGTTGTGAAAAGATTGTAAGTCGAATAACGTCGATCAGAACGATTTCGACGACTCGCACAGGTTCAAGCTTGCTTAGTGCAGATGCGCTGTACGTACAACTTGTACAAGCTATTCAAGTACGAGATGGGAATTACTGCTCACTCGATTACAAAAGCGAAGCATTGCGCAAATTTGTTCTAATCCCTTGCAAGCAATTCACCGCGTTGCCAGCTATTATTATTTCCGGTTGGGGGGTGGATTTATTTTTAGCCGGGTCAAGAAAATGTAGCCATTAGTGGGTTTGTCAAAAGCCGGTAACGCAGACTCACTGCCGAATTTTATTGGGCAAACATGCCATACAGATAAAATGATAAAGATACTGAACATCAGCAGAGAAAACGTCACGAAAGTGGCCAAAATCCTTCTTCTACAAAAGGAATGGGGAATACGGCGAGAACAGGAAAACACGCTCAAAAGTAAATCGCAACGGTTACTTTTGCAACTATTAACGTGCCGATATGAGTAATTTTGCATGCGGACTGTTGCTTATGTACCGCGCGCATCTCGAACTGGACCTAGCTCTCACTTGGCCACACTAACCACGGATGAATGACCTTGCTCCGCAATAATCGACCAGATTATTGCGTAATCTTTCTGGTTTCACCGGAGCATATGGTGGTGTAACTGTCTTGCATCGTCTTCTTCTGGAGCAAACGGCAGCTGAACATAGTTGTTCCTTATATTCACCTCGGTTTCGGATAGCACTTGTTGCACTACAAAGTACGAAATTTCGGTTAATTATGTCACCAGCGATGCTATCACAGCCCCGGTTGTGGGACACCCAGTCGAAGTACTCTACGTGTACTTCGAATCATTGAAACAATTGCTGGTCTCATCTGGACACGCTGCTTATTCGGCTGATATGAGAGATTCTCTGCAGAATCGTGCATAATATGGCAATGCTATATACTCTCGATAACACGTGCTTCAAGGGTTTTTTATCCTTTTGCCCCCCCCCCCATAAGTTAGAATTATCACTTTGCTGAAAGTCATATCGAAAATCAGTATACCGTAGTCTGACTTTGAATTTCGTTCAACTGTAAAGACAAAATGTTGAGACTGTCTCTGGCAGTAAAAAAAAGTGTGATATGTGGTTCCGACTTGCCTGACCGCTCGATATTCATGCTTTTAACGTCGAAGAGTTCAAGTACTGTATGTACCAAAATACCAGAGTTTATTTTTAATACAGGAGCAGACAGCTTTCAGTAAAGCGAACATTCTGACTAATGGGGGAAAGGAAATGCGAAGAAGTATGCAGCTCGAATTGCTCATGAGGACCAAATTATGCGACGTCCCACTGACATGATTGCGACGCACTGCTGCATCATTGCACACGAACGGTATTATTAACGACATGTATCATTGGCCGACAGTATCATCCGCTGGCCGTTGCTGGCGGATTATTTATGTTCATGGACATTTTTGAGTTTTGAGCAAAAAGCATCCAAAAGACATGCGCATCTATGGCAATGTCGTTCCCGAGGGCTGAAAAATGTTCGAAGATTAAACTAAGGGCAACTGTTGACCAGTTCCCAAAAGACGAAAAACGACATCCAATACAGTAACACCGAATTCAGGCTCCCATCGCTCCCGAGCGGAAATGAATTCAAGGTTCAGCTGCGAAACCCATCACTCCCGAGTGGAAATGAATTCACGGTTTGGCATTCCGAAAACTTGAGTCTCAGACCGTGTATACGCAGTTGAAATTGGCACTATTGTGTTAGAGAAAGGTCAGATCAGGAGGCGTTTGTCAGTTTCCGTCATCAGCCGCATGATAGTATTTGTCCAAAATGAGGCTGAAAACAGATTCTCGCCCAGGTTTTTCCCATTACTATTTTACCATAACGTTTTACCTTATTTTTTGCGCGTAATATTATTCTCCTTTTTATCCATATTTCCCATTTATTCACCACAGTCATTTAATTTAACCAAGATGCATATAATATAGTAAATTCATCTGGGTTCAGCTAAGTAATTAACAACTAAATCCATCCCCATAAACTATTCCTAGCGCTGATACATTACTCCGAATTTCGTGAGTCACAGAATATGATGTCAGGTCGTACAGATTCACCTCAGATTTGTAGTTACATTAACAATGTCATGTCAGATGGAAAGGTTTGGTGTTTCCAGTTGAGTTGTTAGCAATAGAATCACTCACAATCACAATCACAATCACAATCACACACTTATCCACCTGGTATATTGGGTTCATTGGCACAAACTATTTTTGTAGGGCGCTTTTGTTTCTCATCGAGATCAAGATATTCCAGGATCACGTTCTTCACGTCGTCGTCCTTGTAGCACTCTTCAAATTCCTCTAGACAAGTTAGGCACTTCTTCACATCGCTCATGTTTATCGAAGAAAAACTGCCACAGTTTTTTTTCTGGCGATCGTAGCACGTGTATGAAAACCGGGGTTCCGCAGACGTATCGATATCGCGAGACATGTCGGCATATATTCCTAAAAGCTGAATAGCGCAGAATGACATTACTACGGCAGAACTCATGTTAACGGCAGATTGCTGTGCAGTGGACGACGGACAGCAAAAAAAAATTAAAAAATGAATGCAACAGTTAAATAATTTTGTCAAAGGGTGTACTTCATGCATACGGTTTTGGCCTTGTTATAAGCGGCATAATGAGCCTGAGGTGTCTTGCAAATCAGCCAGATTCAGCCTGCTGTGATCACTTCTCCTTTTGTGAGCACCGACATGCCTGAGAAATGACTTTTTCGAGCCAACTGCTCAATAGAAGTCAATTTTAAAACAATTTCCGTCTGGCAGAATTAGTAGTAATGCAGGCCGAAGCCAGTCCTGGATAGCACCATCATAGCGCCACAGGCAAGCCAACTGCACCTGGTACTGTTACAATTAAAAAACTACCGGGAAGCGGATGTATCATGTATGCAACTTCACCAACACACACAGTCAGCAAACAAATTATTAAGCCATACATACATCTCGTAAACCACAGTTAAGCGTAGCTTCTAGCGAAGCCTAATCAGCAACTTAAAAAGAATACAGAAAATATCCACATTAATCAGTATTAAGTTTTGTTGACAAAGAATAAAACAGTGATAAATGGATGTTAGGCAGCTGGCGGATTGAAATTTGAAGCTTATTTCGCAAGGATCAAGAACAGTTTAATAAGCCGGGTGGTACACATGGCAGAATATACACGTTACAGACATAAACCAGCAGAATACCCTTTGCTTGTTACAAACTTACGATCGTGCCAAGCGAAATCGTATACGATTTTTGACTACTTTCCATGTTTTTTCCAATGCAAAACCGGCGACCAACGTATTGTGATTCGGTAGTATCTTATAACAATCGATCCGTTCATGTGCAGATTTAGCATTGTGGTCTAGGGCGCTCCGGCCACGCACATGTCTTTTAATGGTAGTTGCTACAGTCGGTTTGTTTTAAAAACTCTAATGTTAAGCGCGAGTATCGTACAATACAGTTTGCCATGCTAAGCGCGGAAGTGACTTAATTGCGTATTCCTACATCATTAGTGAGCATAACAAGAAAGCTTGCCAAGGATTGGCAAGGAATGTTCTAGATAATCTAGCCACAGGCAAAGTGAACGTAATGTGCATGTCAGATAAAAAAATTAGAATGCTGTGAGCTATTCCTTTACAATCGATATAGCAAAAGTTGCAACACGAGTATGAAACAACCTCAAAAATTAACAAAAATGAACCGGCAAAAGGAGGTCCCTGTGCCACTGCAGTACGGGTTTGTCAGGTGGTGGAAGGAATAAAACCGAAGATGTACATTATAAGCTTTCTATACTAATTCCATTAGACCATAAAAATGCGAAACGAAAGAAAAAACATATCGGACTAGACGTGAGTCATGTTCGGTCGTATATGGTTTTTTCCCTTTCGTTGCGTTACGTGGTTTACTGCATTCTAGCACCGGAGTCACTCATGAAATGTTAACTGGTCCGCGCGAAAATGGGACGAAGTTGTGCGGAGTATTACAGTCAGTCTGTTTACGGTTAATATATGGAACCCGAAAAGTTTAACTGACTGTGAGGCTAGTATGAACACTTCTTGCTTTTTTCACGAATATCGATTTATTACATTATTACCATAGTGCGTCCGAACACTACCATAGAATATGATAATTTGCAAAGCTAAGGTGATGTTTGAAGCAAAGTCCAGAACAGGACAACATGAAACAGTAGTCTAGACAGTAGGTGCATTCCATGCACCTTACGAGATGGCCCATGTACGAATGTTTATATCAGTAATTCGGTGGTCAAGGTTAAGTAACTCAAAGCAGAACTGCTTTTTAGTTACCTCAAAATCGGTTTCAAAACAACTTATACAGTCGTTCGTGATAACCCGGTTTTCGGTTATCGGGTTCCACGTTGAAATACCCATCCTAATAATTATGTCCCGGTATGCGGCGTTTAAGCTGCAGTACTAGTACATTATCTGAAATGTGAAGCTCAATGGAAGCCTGGTAGCATCTGCGGTAAAATTGTCCCAACCCATACCAGAGTTCATTGCGGTAACTCTTCGGTATCCCACACGGCTGCTGAATGAATGAAAGTTTTCACCATGTTATTAGGTTGCAGGTGAATCCATCTGTCCATACACCTACAGCGGTTAATAAATATCATTGATCTGCAGTTTTTCCAACGATATAAGGAACAAAATATTGGCTTTACTCCTGTGCATGGCATTTAGTTTTGTTCGATGGGAGTGTGTAATCGTGGTGATCTGGCTACATGTAGTATCTGCACTGACAAATGAGCGAAGCGGAATATATGTGAGGCTTTGTTCGATTCCCACTCTTTATCCATTGCATCGACCGTATTGGGTTTTGACTGCATATGTACCGTTCGGTTTTAAAATAACAAATGCAACACTATACGCTGAATTTACCGTTGTCTTGGCATTTAGGACATCCTGACGTGGTTATTAATGACCTTTACCTGCATCTGCATTTTTCCTGACAGTTTAAGCAGAATAGCGTCGAAAGGAAAATTATGGTACACGAGTATTGTTGCACAGAGCCAGAGGCCGAATGTTACTCACAGGAAACGTTTTGAATCCATTATACACTGGTTTTTCGCCAACAGAAGCAGTGCCGCATCCTAGTCATCGTTCTAAACCGCGCAGCCTCTCTTGTAAAGAAACAAAAACTCCTGGCACAGTGGCACGGATGTCATCATAATGGGGATGCGATAGAAACGCAGGCAGTACCAGATCGACGAGGTGAACAGCATCCTCGCCATTTCCAATCGACACTGGTATAAGCTCATCATAAGATTAGGTTGATCTTTCGCTGCAGCGTTGGTTTACAGTAGTAATATGTACAGTATATGGGTACGCAAAGCTTTTTCAGACAGCGGGGCTCTTTGTGATAAAGAGAAAATTAATATTGCATTCGGTAGTTTACGGTAAAGAACCTCTTTCTAGCTTATACAGCCAGAATTTGATACCCAGCTAAGTCTCAGGACTGTTCGCTGAACAGTATCCGGTCTCCCGAAGTTGGGAGTTTTGTGTTTGGTAACGCTATCCGGAAATGGGACAAAACGCTATCACAGACCTAGGACAGCGAGTTGTTCAAATTTACTACGGACAGTGAGGACACAGTGGAGGAATCACGAGGCGTTCAGAGTCGACGTCGACAACTGCGGCGGAATACTTGAGAGTATGGTGTGACGTGCACCAATGGTATCAACCGGACACTGTCCAGTGGACAATCCTTCGGTTTTTTTAGTAAACACGATCAGTTTCATCATTCCCGATCGCGATTCTGGTGACAATTACAGCTGTCTGTAACATCGCAGAAGCAAATGGCAAACTGGACCCAGTTGTCGCTTATATTATTAGAGTGCAGCCGCTGTCCGTGTAAACAAAGATTTGTACATTGGGTGGCCTGAGGAACCTGGATAAGGAAAAGCACCCGCATGCAGGCATTGTTATCATTCAAGCAACCGAATGGATAAATTCTCGTTCCCACTGATAGTTAGTGGTTTCTTCCCTGTGTAACGCGTTGCTCGTTTCAAGTTTGACTTGTTGCAGAATGATTACAGTAAAGTGTTGCTCTAAAGTTCAATCGCACTAAAAGTTGCCAGATTCGGAGCTTAATAAAAGGAGTGTTTTTGGATAACTTAAGTTTACAAGAATGATCGAGAGCGAAAGTATAACTGAACCTGGTTGTTTACATACTTAAAGTGCATCAAAAGCGTCGTAAATATAGCTTTGTTGATGCATCCGCCAACACACATAAATACGTAGTCGATTTGCATCAAAAAGGGTACTGCAATATAACTGGTGATACTTAGTTGTGCAGCTGCATATAGAAGTACTTTTACTGATGAATTACGAATTGCTGCTGCAGTTAATTGTGGAAAGGTGTTTATATACCAGCAGTTGATGCCGTTGCCCTACCGCAAAATGTACTGGGAATGTCTTATTGACAACAGCACTATTACACCAACAAAAACAAGGTATTATGTTTGAAAATGAATAAGAAACACTGTTTGTATCTTCATAGAAAATGTGCACTTCAAATATTGAGAAACTAAGGTGGATCTCATGAATCATCCAGTGTACAGTGAACCACCTGTACCTTATGCGCGATGCGCACTCAGCAAAAAAGCGATCCGGTTGGCCAGGTCTAGCATTTAAAGCCCAGTGTTATGCCGACGGAAGCAGTGTAGTACACCACTGTTTACTCTGACAAGAGTGCCACTCTGTATTTATTGTCTTCACACATAAATCGCGGCTCATTATTTCCAGCAGACCATTTCTATATAACCATAACGCTGACTTCCGTCCTTTTAATATCCTTGCTCCACAAGATCGTTTCTTCTCTTATGGCTGATATGTTTATGTGACAGTTACCATAATAATCGGCCATAAAAGTGGGTACCTTGGCGCTGTTCATCGAGTCGCGTGATGTCCAAAGCCAGACCTTCCTGTAATAAGAGAAGACACTTCAGACCGAATTCCTGGTTGTTTGGGAACTGTAATTTTGTGACTGAGCAGCCATGAGGTTTTTGGTCTGGCTTGTATGCTGTTTGTTCGTTTTGTACGTGGATGGGAAACCCATCCAGAAACGGAGTTTTCTCGGAATCGATTTGGGAAAGATTAAAAACGAAGGTACGTAGCTTCGGTGCTTGTCTGCAGTCTCTGTAAATTATAATACATACCCAGCGATTTTCGGTGTGCTATATATCATTACCGTGAACGTATCATGCGTACATTTAACCCATATTTCACTATGTCTTCCAAAAGGATAATGCTATCAAATTACTTGTTTCAGCCATACAGTACATAAAAGGAATCCCTGCGAGTAAGTGTTTACACTACGCAGTTATAATTCATTTTTATGTTTTATGGTAAGAAGCCAAGCTTTTTTTGCTAAGGATGGAGAGACTTCATACCGGACGAAATTTACCAGAAAGGCATTGAAAAGTACAAAAAGATCAAGGGATTCATGGAGCATTTCTTCGAGGGTGATATTTCGGGTATTGGGCTGGGCGGACAAGGCAATCAGGTGTGTTGTAAATCTTAGTACGATGCTCGATAAAAAATGCCAATATTGAACATTTTACAGCAAGCAGTATTAGCGGACCAATCCACGTTCGCTGATCATCAACAGTATTTGTGGCCCGGTGGAATAGTACCTTACGATATGAGCAACGCTTTCGGTAATGTCTATTGTTTCGCGCTTTCCTCTGTCGTTTCTTTGTTTTACCTGTTTGGTTATTGTTGTTCTTCACCACAGCCGAACAGGAGAAGGAAGTAATCCAAAACGCCCTGAACGATATTATGAAAAAGACTTGCATCAAATTCGTACCACGAAAGAATGAGCACGCGGATTATATAAGCCTTATGAGAAGAGCATTAGGGTAAGTTAATAGAAAGGTATTTATTTCCCTTAGATCACAAGGTGTTAATTGTGCAGGTGCAGTTCATACGTCGGCCGCCAAGGAGGCCGGCAATTCGTCGACCTACAACCAGGCTGTATTTACGAAATGGGAGAGGTCCAGCATGAAGTGATGCACGCGTTAGGGTTTTATCACGAGCAGAGTCGCACGGATCGCGATGACCATGTCAGCATTGTCTGGGACAACGTCAAACAAGGTACTAACCAAACAAAGAACGCAGTGCAAAAGGTTGTACCCTTATTACGTTTGACAGATCAAAGAGACCAGTTTAAAAAATACGTTTCCAACACATTCGGACTGCCATACGACTACGAGTCCATCATGCACTACGGATGGAACTACTTCGCCATCGACATGACCAAACCGACAATCCTCCCTAGGCTGAAGGCCGCCATTGGAAATCGAAAAATTATGAGCTCGTATGATGTGGAACGGATTAACAAGATGTACAGGTGTCCTCAAGCCGGACAGGGTGTCAAAATCCCGGCCGCATGGTCAGCCAAAACGGAAACGAATCCCGACTGGCACCCGGTAGTCACACCGGCACCGGGTAGCGAAACAGCGGCTAAATGCTTTCTGAAGCAACAGCAGGAAGCTCAAACAACGACGGAAGCGTCTGGTCTGTCGGGGTGGCTGTTCCAAAAGGTCAAGAATGCGGCAAAGGATAAGGCGAAAGATGTTGTCTGTGGTATTATTGGCGGTTAACACAAACAAAAAGGTCAAACAGCTGCATAACATTAACGACTGGTTGCCCAGAAGCTCGTTTCAAGCGTCATAATTTTACACAGGATAGTGAATGTCGAGATGTTTTCGCACATGGGAGGTGACTAGAATTGTTAGAAATGTTTGGAAGTTTTTAGAATTGGTGGATACTTGAAAGCACAAATAAAATGTTTCCTGCTGTCACAGGTACTGTACCCACGAACAATAATGAAGCGGAAAACCGTATCCGCCGGTGAAATGATGCTGCATCACGTGATCGGTGGTACCATATTTTATTCGTAATTCACAATGACATTGCACAACCACAACAGACAGGGATAATGTTTAATCGACACGAAAAAGAATGAATGAAACATTCATTAATCCGCTGCAAATGTTTGATTTTATCATGGTAATCAGAAGATAATACAGGACTAACTATGTAAAGCAAAAGACGAACAACTCTTAGAAGGGTATCATGACGAACTGGCGACACTATTCAGCCACAATTTTGGCAGCTTTCTTCATCAGACGACCTAATCCGTAGTTAATGGACAATCCAAGATAACGAATAGAATTCTCCGCATTTAAGCTATCGATCATCAGATTTTCGCAGACTGTCCGCAAATCCTCCAAATCATACTTATTGGCAACGGCTACTATATCCTCTACATACTTCCTGATTCCGTCAGAAACCGTACGTCCGTACAGGAATTCGAGGACAATCTGCAGATTATCGCTGGCAATGTCAGTGATCCTACAGATACCGGTTGATTTCTCCGACATCTCGTTGGTGAACATAGCAGCAAACACTGTAGACTGAGCAGCCAAGATTACGCGATGAGCAGGAAATTCCTTCTTGTCGGAAGAAATAAGAATGCAGTCAGTGAAATCGGATGATTTAAGGACACCGCCCTGTACCCAAGACAAAACTGTAAATTTTACTTTTGAACTCTGATCCGTTGAACGCAGATCCAACAGCTGAATTGGTAATTAAAAGTTCGAATGTGCCAAACGTGGGCAATTCCAAATTTGTTTACCATTCGAGCGTTCGTGCACGTTCTGGACCGCTGGGACCACGTCAAGAAATATCAGATCCAGTGACCACATCATGTCGTCCTTCAGCGAGTTGTTTTCGTGAAATGGCACAGAGCCAGAAGATTCCCATCTGGCGGGAGTGCACTCCCAGACGCCATTTTTAAACCCGCCGGCTCCTTTGGAAATACTCGACGAACTGCCCATGGACATTCTATAAATAAAACTGGTTGCTAGAAACTCCAGATACACTATCACAAGATCGATTAGACCAAATATCTGTAGGTGTGTTTTGGCATCTCACTCATTTCTTGCGACTCACCCGACGAAAAACTCCACCTCCGAACGCGTTGGACTATCCAGAACTTCGATCTCTTCAAGTACTTCGGTAAGGGGATTGACAGAAGCAGTGATCTTCGTTTGCTTGA
>JAQGAU010005365.1:0-10366 GCA_034698045.1 Paramacrobiotus richtersi
AAAGTTCGCTGTTTTTTTAAAACTAAAAATTCCAGCTGCGAAAAACGGCCAGCAAAACCGCATGTCGCCCTAATCTCGACTGGCCTGCATTTTTTAAGATATTGTGGGCATTTTTTAAGCAAACGGTTCAAGAGAAATTTGGCCCCAGCTTTTTCAGGATTTTGGATTTAGAGTTATAATATTACCACATTGTTTTAGTAATATTGCTAAAAATGCGAGATTGAGCCCAGTTTGTTGTGCTGGTAGTAACCGCTAAACAGCTTTCTGATTAGGAACAAGTTCAGATGATAAAAATTGTGGGACCTCTTAAAGTCATTTATACTACAAAGTTAATGAGATACCATGTCAAGTTGTATGAGTCCTACTAAACTCACCAGACGAAGACAGTACGTCACTTTGTCGGTGCTGTTCGGCAGTGCTTCTGTTGTTTTTTTAACTCTTCCTGCTGGAGATAATGTGTATGTATGGAGTGAACGATTTTGACTGGTTTTATATCGTTTAAGCTTGTTGATATCTACTGGCTTTATTGTCCAGCTTACAGATTAAAAATGATACTTTGTTCGTATCGCTTACTCGTTACTCTTTAGAGTCTAGATCTTTATACTTGTGTTAACGGTACTTTAATGTCCTTTAAATAGTGCTTTAGTGCTGGTTCACGTTCATTCAACGAATTTAATTAGAAATACCAGAATACTGGTTTTTGGTGAATGCAACATTTCTGTGAGATGAAGTGTAACAGTGTCAAAATGTCAAGATATCAAAACGCGAGTGAATTGCAGAAAAATTAGAAGTTGCAGTCATACTGACAGACCCAGCTGAACTAGAGCAAACGAGTGATAAAAACGGTACATATTATAAAGCAGATGAAAACCGTCAATTTCCGTCTACACAAAAACATTTTGTATTATTGCCGTCGAGAACCGGACATCACACACTCGTTGCCCATCTACCGTTCACGACATATCGTGACGCATTTCCAATACTGTACCAAGAAATGTTGTTTAAGGCAGCACTACTTTGTGCTTTGGCATGTTTTCAGAACAATCGCGGTAAGTAATGTTATTCGGATTCTATTACCCCCGATTTCTCTGTAATACATTACACTGACCATTTTCTTATCGGAGGCATGAAAAGCCGGGTTTCGGTTTTGCCGTAATGGCACACTGGGCATTCGTTACCAGGGGGTCTAGCTTTGTGGGTGTTAAGAACCCATGGTCCAATAGATAATTCAGAATGTATTGATCTCTCTTACAGTATTTCTTATGACTTACATATGTAACGGTACCCAACCACACTTGCCAGGAACTACAGTACGCGGAAACATGACGATGTTTTCCTTTGAACTGGTAAGCAATAAACTTATCGCTCTGGTCGTGGTGCGTGTAATGTTACTGTAGACTAAGGCACAATCATTTATAAAATTGCTTCATGTGAATCGTGACCTTTACTTAAATGTCAAATCTGTGTGCATAGTGACCTTGAATTCTGAGCTGTTTAAAATTTAATCGCGCATGGCTTTTGACAGGGTCACGTTAAGAGCCAACGTCTGAACGGCGTTTTGAGAGTGTGTTAGAAAAACTGTTGATGATTTATGTGGTGCAATGACTGAAATAGATTGATCAATTAATTGGCATAAAACCTTTCCGTGGCAACAATTTCTTTCGCAACAGTGTCAAAAACTCTCCGCCTAATCGAACGAACACAATTTCTTGCGATTATTATTAGTGCTTTCGGGTTGGGGTAAGATGGAGCGACATTGATCAGTTCAGTTCGTCTGGGTCACTAAGTGTACCTGTAATGTAGGAAACGAGTTGGAGCCTTGCGGAGTATTTGGAGCTCTTGAGCGATACATGTCTTTTCTGCAAATGCCCAGAAACACCGTTGACACAATGAAAATTTCCAAAATAAATTAAAACTGTACTAGTTTACCATCTATGAACGAACTACACTGATTCCTAAATTTAAAGAATCTTTTTTCTTGGAGACCACGAGACAGCCTATTGAAAAGTTAATAGTTCTGATAAAATTGATACTGCAATTCTGAAAATGGTATGATAAATTTCAACATGACGCACAGCACACTATGCACATCCCATGTATTTACGCTTCGCCCAAGTATTGCTAATGCGAGCTATTGTTACTGCGTCGCTTTGTACTGGGGGAGTCCTCGATCAGGTATCGGTTTGCCGAAACACCCTGCAGCACACTGGCGGAATCCTCGCAGAGCGGGGCGACTTGAGATTTTCTTGTTACGTATGCATTTTTGTGTTGTCATCTGCGCAAGCACTAGCCAACGCTGTCTTCAGTATATAATATAATCAGGATATGGAATGAGAAACCTCACTCACTCGTGACGCTGATCTGCTTGTGATTATCTCAGTTTACCTGTTGCCATTCCACAAGATGCGTTCGACATCGGCCCACTAACAACTTTCTCTTCTGACTTCACTGTTGAGGTTTTGGAATACAACCTTATTATACAAGTAATGTTTAAAAAAAAAAGATTTCTTTAATATGATCAGTAATTAAAAAGTAAGTTAAGCTTATTTTTAAAACTGACCTTTGATCATTCGGATGACCACCGGGTACATCCCAGTGGAATCGTGGATAGCCCTAGCGAAACGAACCATAACCAGCGCTTGATAAACTTTCGTAGCGAATTTGGCAAAATACAGCTGCAGTGAAATGGTGATCATACCCACTGATTTCATAATGGCATCATACTCCCCCCTCTGACCTATGGTCCGAAAAAATCTTAAAAATTTCATTTTCTTGATCATATCTTTTGTTCGGTAGGTGCAGGTTTTTAGCTCATAAGTCGCACTTCTTCTGGTACCGGGCTCTGGTGGGTTAACAACATTGTCTACGTCGTAATGTTTGTCCGGCGTATAATTTGAACAACGAACTGGCCCACTGCAGCTTCCACATTGCACCTCTGTAACTTAGCAGTCACACGGGTGGTGACATACCACAGGGATACGGTTCAATAAAGTTAATGAACGATCCGGTTACATGACAACGAGAGGATACACGCGGCAAAAGCAAATCGTGTCACGAAGCAGTTGCAACCCGTAAATGTTCAGCAAAATATCCCGCACTTTTCAAAAACGTGCTGTTTTATTTTCCGGATGAATGTAAAAACTGGATCACGCACTCATTATCATACACCCATCCCAACACACCTTGTCGCACTGTTGACATAACAAGCACTAAGTAATTTTGTATGTTTTCTGAATAATCGCGGTATGTTCGGTTTCTGTTCCGAACTTTTTCCTAGAAACATGCTGATCGTTTTCACATTGGTTAGGTCTTAGCGACAGATGTGATTTCATGATACATTGCGCGTTTATTGCAATCGGGCCTGGATTTGTGTGTGTTAAGAGCCGGAAGGCAAACAAATATTCCAAAAAGGACAGGCCGCCCTTTACAACTGATTTTTGTAACATGCTGTCCACATCTTTAATGTCATTATTTTATTATCGCTGAATGATGAACGGAAGTTTTGAATCGGTGGATAAGTGACAGATTTATCCCTCGGTCATGGTGTCAAAGCCGGCGTTTACATACGTACGTATGTAAAGGATGTAGAGTGGATTAATGTTTTCCTATATCGGTAATCAACCGAAACGAAGCGGAGCTCATTCGTGTTTAAGTGTAAACGCAACTAGCAGTGTTGACATCCGCTTCTGCGAGCCGGGATAGCACAATCAGTTTTCAACCGATTTTCGCCAAATTCAAACAGAACATAGGACATATGTGGATGAGCTGATTACTTTTAATGTGTAAGTCTCGAAAACTGAGCGAAATGCAAGCGAAACAAGAGCACATTTCTGAGAACAAAAGATGCTTTGTCTTCATAATTTCAAGTAAATAATTATTCGCATGGGGTGGGTGAAATTTCTGACTCATTTGATATCGCGGGTACGGTAACTGTTCGACATTTACCAGCGCATGCCCTTCAAATTCAGGGTCACTTGAGGAAACAATGTCAGAATGACGCTTTCTGATGATCCGATCGTATTGAAAATGCTGATTCATGTGACCTTATGAGTGAGGTAGTCTGTGCTATGTATTCGCTGAAAAACTTTTCTTACATTATTTCCCTTATGCACTGTCGAAGTTTTCCGCTCAGCGGGACGAATGATATTTGTCCAATTATATATTTGTTTTAGTGATTTCGTGCTTCGGCAATGATCTGCGGAGCAACACAGATATGGCAGGGTTGTCTAGGTCGGACTGGATGTACGTAATGTGGGAAACGTGGAAAAGCAGCATTTCTTTTCGGAGCTAATGCGGCTTGTTATACTTATTCTGAGCAGGAATCGAGCATCTAAGGTGAAATATCCGTTAAATTGTAACCACACGAAGTCTATAATATGTCAGCAATACAATATGAGGACAGTGCGAACACATGGGATTCAGAGATCTATCGTCAATCGACGGGTCTATCATGGATAACTGCTGTACGCAAAACAATTTGCAAAACAAATAAACCAGAATCTAGATAAAATCTGAATATAGACAGCTCTGACATTTCGAACAAACAACGATTGTCGAGCTTTGTAAGCGCTGCTTCACCCCAGGGATACTAGGAAGGTGCAGTCGCTCGTAGCGGGCACTGGGTAACCGAAGGGAAGAACGATTACGCGCACGATCTAATAGTTTAATGTTATTTAATATTACTAATAAATATAAAAAATGAATAATAATAGTGACCGACCGACGGGGTGACCGACAGACATCAAGATCCACTTGAGCTGAGTACAGAGGACCTTCGCTTCGCTTCGGCCTTCGGTCGATTAGCTGAAGGGCCCGTGTGAAAATAAGCCATTTAATTAGACCCGGGTATGGTGTTAAACTTAAGATAAGCAACCGATGACATAACGCAGAACCAATAAACTGCATGTCTCGCTTAGGTATGCTGCGCACTTTTGGATTGCAAACTAGCGTAATAGCTTCCGGGAAGGTCTTATAATGAGGCTATTCTGCTTCCATTTGGTCAGTCAAGCAAGAACCCAAATCGATATCCTTTAAGTTATAAGGAAACGTAATGCATTCCTGGAATAGCAAGCCATGTGGTACCATAGACGGATGTGTTGTTAGTGCATGGGCATTTGATAGAAAAGGTGCAGCTAACCGTGCTGAACAGAAGCTCGGTAACCTTTTTGCGAGACACAAAAACGCTGGCTGCACGGTTATTCACTTTTCAAGGTCTTCTTAACCGCTAAGCTACTGATGTACCCCTCCATATGCATTTAGGACAGAATGGCAAACATCTCGACAACAAACAGCACATTCCCCGTCAGCTCAACGGCAGACATGTCGTTGTTGATACCTCTGATGTCCACTTTCTGCTTGTTGTCCTTAACGGGCAATGGCCTGTTATTATATTTGTATTATCGGATTCGAAGTTCCCTGAAGCCGTTTAGTGTGTTCGTCATCAATCTGCTACTGGCCAATGTAATAACCGCCTTGTTCCCGACAAATCCTTTAATACTGCGCATAACCGGACTCCTGTCTCCGAAACACTGGCCATATTTTTGCACAGTTTTCCGTTGGATTTCTACAGCAACAGCGCTCATCCCGTTATCTCACATGTTGATCGCAACAAATCGAATTTGGGCCATCGCCTTCCCATTCTCCTATCGTACTCATCACACCAAGAAACTGGCAATAATCGCTTGTATAACCAGTTGGAGTGTCGTTCAAATCTACAGCATTTCAGCGATCACAGTCGACGCCATTTTCTACTTGGACCAGATGGACAATGTGCTGTGTATGTTCGGTAAAGCCTCACCTATGCAGTCCCAGTGGATGCCCGCATTTAACTGGTTATTTCATATCCTACCGGCATTGGTGGTCGTATTCAGTTATCCGTACTTTGTCGTTAAATGGTTGAAAAGCAAGAAAGTTGTACCCATCATGGTAGTGACGGTTTCTAACACTCTTGACCAGAGTCTGACGCGAACAGATTTCTCAATCGCTGACAATTCATCCAGACTGAGGCATTCCAAAGACCTTGGTGGTCCTAAACTAAAAAGACGTTCCACCATCCCGTTTGCGTTGTTATCACTGATGACGTTTAGTGTCTTGGTCTGCTGGACACCGATTTATCTGTACTTTACCGTCGGATCGTATATAAACAGTATCACATTTCTCCAGGCGGCGCGTGCACTCAAAACACTGCATGGTGCGTTGGAACCAGTCATATTCGGCGTGACGATACCGGAGCTTCGACAGGAGACGCTCGTACAAATACGAACGGTTCAAAGAAAGTTTCTGAAATTGTTGCCCAAGAATCCAGACCGAATGTAGCGGTCATAGTTTCAATTCTGCTTTGAATAGAAAACCATTTCTGACATTCTCAGTTTATGCACAAGCATAGAGTGTGAGCGGCAAAAATGGCTGTCTCCTTCGAAGTATCCATAATTCCGTATTGCTGGTGTTGTGTTTCGGAAACGGAGCTCAGTGTCTGACCGATATGTACTGACTAACTACAGGGTGAATTATGTACGCTGCGACTTTATCCTGTTGCTGTACATCGTGAGATTACGATATGCCTGAGACAGTGACCGGCTTCCGCCTATAAATAGTGAACAATTATTGTGGCCGTTTTTCTTTTGTTATTGTATACACGTGAAAGTCGAATCACGGGACGTGCTCCCATTTTCAGTTAACAGAATGACTCCTCGCCCTGTCATGAGCAGGACGGTTATTCAATACAGCGTACACGCAAAGTTTGTCTGCAGAAGTGTGCATCAGAACCTTACATGAATTTGTTAATGCAGAGACACGCAGGCTCCTGAAATCAACGGAAACTGAAAGCGTCGGTCTTCAGTGAAGACCCCCCACTTCGGATTTCCAGTATAAATCTCTAAAAACGTGTGATCGAGGGATTTGATTCGAAGAAAGCGAAAATACTATCATCAGTGTCATGAAAATTGCGTACCGGTATAATCTTACACATTGAAAATGCCCGTTTTGTTACAATTTTGGATATGAAATGGGAGATCAAGCAAGCTATAGCAGATTCAAATAGATCTTCTCTTTTGAGATCCTGTATCGGTCCCCGAGGGGTTATACACCCAAGCTCTGGATTAATTTTCTGTGTGGGCAGTTACGAACAACGAAACTGTATCGCTGCCGGTGTATTCAGAACAGCTGTGAACGGCTGCGTTTCATGCAGCGCATGTTTAAACTGAGCTTGTAAGTTCTGCGATTTCTTTGGTGTGGAATCCAGGGTTTCGTATCATACGATATGCAGTATTATTTTCTAAAGGGTATTGTGTGCCTGGTCACAAAATGACATAGTGTCATTATTATTGAGCTACAATTGTATTGGAAATTCGTTGTTCAGTACCGGTAGTATCGCCTCAGCTCTACTGGTTCCACAATCGGCTAAGTGGACCAGTTGCATTACAACTGTAGTAGCGTGCCGGGAATTTGTATCAGTGTTAACGACTCCAAAATGAACCTGTCTCGTGTTAACAGCACATCCACTCCTGAAATTTCGGCTGGCATTTTCCAGAACTTCACTTACCTCCACTGGTTGACCACTGTTTCGTGCATTTTGTCCCTATTCGGCAACGGTATTCCACTGTATTTTTACTACAGCATCCGCAGTTCCCTAACCCCCTTTAGTTCATACGTGATAAGTCTTCTTATAGCCAACCTGTTTAATTCGCTATTCCAACAAAACCCATTTCTTCTGGAAGGGAAACGCCTTTTTCCTCGAAAGTGGTGGCCACAATTTTGTACTGTCATGCGTTTCACATCCACAGCTACCGCGGCCGTCATTCCTATATCGCACATGAATATCACACTCAACCGGGTGTGGGCGATTGCATTGCCATTCTCTTATCGGACACGCCACACAAAGAAACTAGCCGTAACGGCTTGCATTGTCAGCTGGATTGTGGTTCAAATGTATGCCGTTCCGGTCATTACCATCGATGCTCTGTTATATCTCGACACCATGGACAATGTCGAATGTACGTATGCTGGACCTTCGCCGTTCGCAAAGTACTGGATACCGGCTTCGAATCTGATATTCTACATCGTACCTGAGGCTGTTATGATAGTGAGCTATCCTTATTTCTTATATAAGCAGCACAGAAACAAAGTGAATGCCGCTTCTGTGGTGTCGAGGACCAACGGTCAGGTTTCCGGCAATTTTACAAAAGATCGTACGAAAGCGCTTTCCTCCGTCGGTACCCAACGGGAGCAACTCGAAAATAAGCGCAAAACAAATTCGTTTGCCTTGCTTTCGCTGATGACCTTTAGTGCATTTGTCTGCTGGACACCGATGAATGTGTACTTTTTGACTCTATCGTTCCAGCATGCAGAGAACATGCGGTTCATGCAAGCGGGCCGAATTCTCAAACTTATTCATGCTGTGGTGGATCCAGTGATTTTCTGCACTACCGTCCCGGAGCTTAAGGCAGAATTTGTTGCTCGGATACGAGTGCTGCACAGATTTATGACGGGGGGAAAGTGATTGTTGGTCAGAACGTCTGGGTAGTTTCCAAACAAAGCGAGCCAAAGCATTCGATGATCTCCTAACTGTGCCCTCTAAGTAAATTAAGGCTGCTATGCATATGTTCAAGCGTTGCAGGTTTTAACACTCATCATGAGGGATGTCGATAAAGATTTTCATATCTACCGCTTGTTTTCACTCTGTAAAATATCCGTTGCCTGGCCACTTTGGAGCTAAGGTCGTGGAGCTAGATGTATAAGAGCATTCTGAAGACCAAGAAACTTAATTATCCAAGGGGTCATTGATATGCAGTCAATTATGCCTTTCTCGGCCAGTTGTGAGCTTGTACGAGATGCAATAACCTTCACTGTCTGCATTGCTATTTGCATCTATATTCCCGGCGAACATGCTACATTAACTTATCCTAGGCTAAACCCTTTGAATTACGAACCATTAATTAATACTTTGACTTTCAATTGTAAACATTTTCGTGTAGGTTGCTCTTCACCTTACATTTCAAAATTATCGTGCCTGTTACAAGGATATTTGTTGTCTTACACGGGTACGCCCTGGTAGGTAAGAGGAGAAAAAGAAATTCATCTGACCTGTTTTCAGTTGTCACCAGTAATACTATGGTGACTCAGCCGGCTGGCAAACTGGGAAAATCTAAGTGCTCACGTTTCAGTACAATGTGCTGTCACCGAACTGAATGCTGCGCACGTTTATCGGTCACTGTTAAACCACAACGCCATACTCAGCTGGTGATTACGGAGCATTTCGTTTTCCTCTTCTAATATTTACTGCTATACGGTTGCTTCTGTGCCGTCTAGTGATGGCAGAGAATTTAAGCAACCGGCGCAATGATTGCAGTCTGTACGCGTCGAAGAAGATCACTTCGAGTCTCCGGAACTGCATTGCATTTGATTTTTTATTTGCGTCATTGTACGCCCTTCCCGGAACAAAAGTACATTTAAGACGGCCAGATGTTTTATGCACTGTACCGTAAGTCTTACGAACAAATTGAGGGAAATGGGTGACCGTAAGCAGGTCATTCGCTTTGGCGGACAGTGAATTCCACAATGGTATTGCTTTGTGCAAAAAGCTACGTTACAAGGTGTATCTCAATTTATCGACATTACTGTTTGAGGCGTACTCTTTATCGATCCAATAGGTCAAGAACACACCTCCGAAAAAATTCTGCCTAGTGAAAGACGGTCTGGTCCTGCATGATCCATTAAGTGTAGATTTGTAGCTCTGAAAAGTTTTCAACAAACAGAAAAAAAGGTTTGAAAAAAGCTGTTCTTCTACTGTAGTTTTTTACTTCTTGCAAAACTGTAAGAGTATCGGCCGACCTAGTAAGAGTATGGACCTTTACTCGAAACATGTTAGACAAATTTTGATTGCGAAATCCTGTGCACTGTTTATACGGGTCGATGTGCTGCTGGACCTTTGGTAATCTTGGCAGGAAAAATTATACAAAGTGACACGTTGCTAACAATACGAGATCGAGATCAGGCGTACTTCTACAACTTACAATGCAAACAAAGTTCAATCATAATTAAACAATTTTCTGCTCTGGGAGTCTGGGGTGTAGGGCAAGTTCAAAATATAAAAGTCGTAAAATATCGTGGTTTCTAACAGATACTATGGCGGTCTAGGATGAGGTGCCCAATCGGATGAGCCATACTAAATTTGTCACCATACGGAAAAAAATTCTTTTAGTATCAACATTTTTTTGTGGGAATTTCTTGCTGCTCCAGTGCTTGATACCTTAAGGCTAGTCTCCGGTCAAATCGGAGGGTTCGCGCAACACAGTGTCACTACACGGATGTAAACAACAGAAAACACCCATACAATGTTTTTGAAAGTGAAAAGATGGACCTCCATTGT
>JAQGAU010005366.1:0-10366 GCA_034698045.1 Paramacrobiotus richtersi
TCCCATCAACATCTTGTCCAAAGGATCCGCCTTTCTTGACCCTTGTCCGGATTTGTTAATAATTGAACCACATCACACATTGTACAGCTTTTGTTTTCGAGCTACTTTTTACGATCTGTTAAGGCACGGATGTGTACTTATTGTTAATCCAGCCAATGTTACCTGCGTCACCATTATATCACACCACGGTATAGGTTGCCCATTTTTATGCCATTTGTATAAAACCTGTTGACGTCGTGCCCGTTATATAAAAATAATTTGTGATAATACCAAGATAGAGTACAATGATTGGAGCAAGATAACTGGCCAAAGGACAGCTGCAGGAATAATGGCCAAAAGTCAAATCTAGATCTGTTCTCTATAAGGAATTATTGTATAGTAGACAGACTCTCAAAATTTATCAAAACCCAAAAATTTATTTTCAGAATCACTGCAGTCGTATTAGATTGTGATACCTCGATCTGCAAAATTGAAATGCGTGATACAAGATACATGTAAGCTGATATAATGGATACTCCGATGCTCGCAACCAGATACGGTACTGCTTTCGAAAAGAGAATTCAACGCAGGAGTGGGGCGTACAGCTTTAAAAGTGCAATAACTAATCCACGGTAGAAACCGGACCTTCGCGGTCGATATCTACATTTGTATTTTAACATGACCTTTAAATTTGTCGATGGGAATTGCCTTTGCGGACTTATATGCTGTGCATGCATAATGTGACATCGTTTCCGACTTTGAGCAAACAATACAAAAGTGTGGCATGTGGTTAAAAATGTTTTGCAGTAATTTCATCAACACTTTAGATCTTTACTTTCACCGTACGCAGTTTTCGCGTTTCTCAGTGGAAGGTTGCCCATCAAGGTTTCGAAATTTTCACTAGATTGCATGTCCTCCAGTACTCCAGTACCAGAATGCTGCTTTTGAAGTGTACGTTTCGCTGGATGCAATTATGTGGTCTATATCCTTACCGAATACATTCATCGCAGGCTGAAAGCGATAAAGTTACTCGGCATCCACTGCTTGTCTTTTGGACTCTTCTTCTTTGTACTCTTCTAGCGGTGCAGTTGCTACAAACATTCTTAACACATGCGTTTGTTGACAAAGCAGCCTTAGATAAGCTGGAATTTTTCGTCCTGATCAGGATGTGCTTTATGATCCTCTTGTTTCTGCAGCCGTTGCTACTCATCATTGCCTTTAACCTAAACGCACGGAGCATGCTACAACTTCACGGCATCCTTTTTGTGCCTGGTAGCAAAGCTGCCAAAGCAACAAACAAGCTTCCCGAAAGTCATCCCAAGAAATCTTGTGTTCACGTTGTCTTACTTCTGTGGAATCTGGCATACATACTAAGTTTCGTGATGGGAATTTATGGTATATATGTCACAGTTGCAGCGACAGTTCCAGAGTTAACGTGGTTCTATAGTCCCCCCCTCTTCAACCCATTGCCCAGTTTAGAGTTTCCGCTTTATGTCCAGTGTGTTATCATGATGTTGGCTGCTGGACTGTCAGCCAGCTGTGAGATCGTCCCACAGAGTCTGCTGCTATCTGCGCTAAAAGATATTCAAATGACGTTCCGTAGAATGCGCATGGAGATCTATCAGCTCACCCATAAAACACTCAAGGAAGCTGACATCGTTAGCTCTATGTTAGACCAAGTTTTGCTGGAGTACCGTGCTGCGCAATCCAATATCATCGATCTCGATCATGCTTTTTCCGGTTTAATGCTGATTACTTTCATTAAAGACATAATCTGTTTTGCAGCGCTACTAGGCTTTGGTCTAACCCGCGGTGATTCAAAAAAGATGAGCGGAACTGAAACAGCTGACCAAGCGGCGGTCTTGGTGATCGGTAGCGTCAGCATCGTCAATGCTCTCATTAAGTTTTACGTCTGCATCTCGTGCTGTGATGAGGTACTAAATTTCGCTTTGTTTCTTGTCGTTTAAATGACATTACGGCAGTTATTATTGCAGTGTTAATATTTCTCTATCTGTTTCTACTTGTTTAGGTTGTAGCTTTGAAAATATCGTTTTTACGTGCCGGAACACACTTTTATCGCACAACGCTGCAGACAAAATTCGATACAGCGCGCTCACTCTGCAACGACATAAATAACACCATATCAATTGGAGGGTTCCTCAAAATCAACATGGATTTCGTGCCAGCGGTATGTACATTAGTAAATAGTACCATAGTTGATACAATTCAGCCTTGGTCACTCAGCTAAATATTTGCGTTAGGTTGCCGGTATCGTTCTGGGATATGGAGTCTTGATCTACCAAACGCACGACACGAAAGTTGATATCCAAACGCTTGTCTCGAAAGCAGAGTTTACAACTTTCGCGTCACGACTGGAGCACTGTCTGTCGGAAAATTTTACTGTGGATGAAGTCATACAAATGTAGTGGATCCAGAAACGCACTATTATTTGATTTCTCTGTTTTTGACACTATGTGGACTCTTTAAGGCCACAGCAAGTAGACGACAGTGAGCCCAACATTGATGGGTTTTTTGCGCTATCTGTAAGTTTAAAAATAGCTCTGCACAATGGCCGCGTGCGCAAGGCATTCGGCTGTACAGTGGTGCAGTTTCCGCTTCTCTTATCTTTCTTTTTTCCCCAGTCTGCGCAAACTCTTACGCATTTGAACTATATTTTTGGAATATCTTTCTAATGAGTGCAAATGATGTATTCAAATTAAACAAAAGAGATCCAAATTAGAATGGAAGTGGTCGCACTTCCACTGGAATTCATGGTGACAAAACGCTGCCTTTTCGCAATATTTTGCGGTTTTGAAAACTAGAATGGTGATTGTTATTCCGCTATCTGAACTGTAAGCACGTTCCTGACTTCTTAACCATTAGCGACTCACGCTGGTGAAAAGGATCCTGCACGCTGGATTATGAAAAACCACTCGAACAAGCCAACGAGAGCCAGGCATAGCGTCCAGAGTTTGACTTATTGCAGACCGATTTGTTCGAAGCCGACCGAACTTTGTCGGTTCGAATAAACGTGCTGTCTTCATCTGGCTCCGGTTATTCCCGGCTTAATGGGATCGTAACGTAGTTCGGTGCGTTGCGGTCGTTCGGTGGGTTACGGTTAGAGCTCGTGAGCTAGGGTCAGTGTATTCGCTAAAACGATAACGACGCTGTATACATGAAAATATTAGTTACGAACAAAACTTAATAAGATCCAGATCCATATTTCGCTTATACACTTTTGAAGCAGAAATGATTAAATCCCCGACGTCGTATTAGGTTGCGATACTGTGATCTGTCAAATCGAAATGCATGGTACGATGCACGTAATGGATACCGGTAACGTGATAATATTATGTACTGGTTTCAGAGAACTTAGTGCACGAATGGAACACAGTTTATACCGGCACAGTGGCACTGTGCACAGGATCACTTCTCCATTGCAGAAACTGAACCCGTACTCTGTATAGCTGGTTTCACAGCTGGCAACCTGGCATGGCGGTCCAGTCACCAGTGTGTCCATGGGAGTTTGCCTTTGTAGACCTGATATCGAAACTGTCAAGCATGCATAATGTGACCTTTACCAACTTTGAGTTGTTGGCATCTATGCGGACAGATGTGCCAAACATTACAGCGTTAGAATACCCCTGTGCTAATAGCACATACTGTACTTATAGTGGCACACACATACCTATGCTTTTGAAAGATGGAACTTCAGCAATAATTTCTCGACAGTTCACATCTGAATACGTTCGCTATACAAGGATCTGCGATGATTTACCGAGATTCGTGTGATGTTCTATAGGTTTGTTGGCTTCTGGGTTGCGGGTCGTCTAAAACTATCAACATGCGAGTTTGGAAGCATATGTTTCGCTGGATGCAGTTGTGCGGTCTATATCCCTACAAGATACATTCGTCGCCAGCGCCAAGTGATGGAATTACTCGGTACCCGCCCCTTGTCCTTTGGACTCTTTTCCTCTGTAGTCTTTTGACGATGCAGCTGCTGAAAGCATTCTTAACGTATATGCTTTTTGATAAAGCTGCCCTGGAGAAACTAGAATTTTTCGTCCTGATAAGGATGTGCTTTATGATCTTCTTGTTTCTGGAACCATTGCTAATCATCAGCGTTTTCAGCGTGAACGCAAGGCGCATGCAACGTATTCACGACATCTTTCTTGTTCCAAGTGAGAAAGTGACAAAGAAGGCTGATAAGCCACCCGTCAGTTATTCTAACAAATCTCGTTTCCAGTGTGTCTTGCTTCTCTGGAATCTGGTATACATACTGAGTTTCATGATGGGCAGTTATCGTATATATCTCACGATTTCCACAAGAATTCCAGGTCTGACTTGGTTTTCCAGCTCCCGCTTATTCGACCCTTTGCCGAGTTTGGAATTTCCATTTTACATCCAGTGTATGTTCTTGATGTTAAATACTGGCCTGTCGGCCAGCTGTGAGATCGTCCCACAAAGTCTACTGTTATCGGCGCTAACAAATGTTCAGATGACGATCCGTAAGGTGCGCAACGAGATTCGTCAACTTACCCACAAAACAGCCGAGGAAGCCGATAAGATCAGTTCTACACTAGATGAAATGATGCTGGAGTACCGCGCTACGCAATCCATTATCATTGATATCGATAATGCTTTTTCCGGTTTAATGCTGATTAGTTTCGTGAAAGACATCATCTGCTTTGCAGCATTATTAGGCTTTGGCCTAACTGGTGATTCAAAAAAAGCTACCGGCACCGAAGCAGCTGACCAAGCGGTGGTATTGGTCATTGGTAGTGTCAGTATCATCAATGCACTCGTCAAGTTTTATGTCTGCATTTCGTGCCACGATGAAGTACCCCGCTGACATTTTGTTTTGTTCTTTGCTGTGTAAACTTGGTAACCGTTTGCTTTCTTAGGTTAACTCGCTAAAAGTAACTCTACTCCGTGCCGGAACACATTTTTATCGCACGTCGTTTCGGGAAAAATTTGATACAGCGCGTACACTCTGTAACGACTTGGATTACACCATATCCATTGGAGGGTTCCTCAAAATCGACTGGGATTTCGTGCCAGCGGTATGTGCATAGTTTTATGTTATGCCAGCCGTCGTCACGTAACTGATTACACACATTAGGTTGCCGGCATTGTTTTGGGATATGGAGTCTTGATCTATCAAACCCATGACACGAAAGTTGATATCCAGACGCTTGTCTCCAAAACAGCGTTTTTAGCATTTGCCTCACAACTGGGACACTGTCTGTCGGGAAATTATACAGCTGACGAAGACGTACAGATGTAGCGTCAGTAGCGGATCCAGATGATTCTTTTATTCAGTTTTTTACTTCAGTTTCGGCAACTTGTAGATTTTTCAAACAATAATATGGACGGTCGCAAAGAACGCAGCTTGTTTCGGCAGATAAGGTCTTCATTGTCACATTCACGGTCGTAGCTACGTCATGGCTTATTACAGGAACGAATGCCAACAATCGACGTCAACAACACCAATAAATAACAGCAACGGAGCTCGTGTAATACTGAATTCATTCTTGATATTCACTTGACCGACAGCTGGCGTTAGTAATTTTCGGAACCGTTAATCGCAACGCTTATCACGACGTTGTATTAGACTATTAGCGACGGCTACACACAACCTCCCAGAAAGACGTAAAGCCACAAAAAATATATATGAACACAAAAGTTGTTAAACCGAAAAAGAGATATCAAAGAACAAGAAAACAACAGGTATAAAAATTAATATAATCCAGAAATCTGTTAATCGGTCTACAACAATATAATCATAAACCAAGCGCTTGAAACGAAGGAAACATACAGCCAAAACTCAGGGGCTAAAATAGTAGGATTTTAATACTGCACACTCCCCCCGGCCGCCCCTGGGGGTGGCCCCCTGAGGCGGTGGGCAGAAAAACGTCACCCCGGCTAACACCAGAATCTGACCAAATGTTCGATCAGATCATAATGCAGCTTATGGAAAAGCTTGTGCGTAAGTGCGCGATTGTCCAAATTTCGCCTGCAGTTAGGACAACGTCATGACGGGCGAGCGGGGTTTTAATATTAATTGCTCCAGTTCGCGCGCAGCGCGACGGTAACGCACATTTTTGAGTCAGAGAGCTTAATTTCCAGGCAGATTCGTAGAAGAATCGCCGGAAGTGACCCGGAACAGGCAAATTTTCATACAAAGCTGCTGATTTTCTTCCAAGGCAAATTAAAAAAGAGTTTAAAGACCTCTCAACAGATCTTGTTCCTCATCCGACCGGTCCAATTTCAACGCTTTTCATGTTGGAAATGCCGCAATTCGCGCGAAGCGCGAAGGTGACGAACAGTTTTGAATCGGAGGGCTGATTTTTAGCCAGATTAGCACAGAAATCAGTCGAAGTAACGTCAGAAAACAACTTGGATAGACAATTTTAAATGTCTGACTGTGTCATTTGTTTACGTCAGCAACAAAAAGACCCTCTAAATATTTCTCAACGGATTTCGACGCTTTTAACGGTAATGTTGCACACTTACCAGGGTAATACTACACACTACACTTTTAATACTTACTACACAAAGTGTGTAATACTACACACTATTTTAGCCCTTGCCAAAACTTATAAACCAACCCCGGCGATGCGAATCGTCGATGAGGCTTGTGAATACTAGTGTAGTAATTGTAGTGTGATAGTAGTGTAGTCAACTTGTTATTCTACTTCTAATCGAGGACTTTTTGTCAAGCAAGTTACATTTAAGTTCAAGCAAGAAAGAAAGCAGCCAAACGTTGTGTTGAGAAAAAAGAGAAAAACGAGAGTCAAAGTCAAGAAACTTGTATCAGGAATCTGTGGTTGTACTTACCGTTCGGAAGCTTTTTCTATGGAGGCGGTGTTTAGCAAATCATTGGCACTTGTCACAAACGCTTCGTAGTAGTGCCGGCAAGCGGCAAATCGTTTGTCGTAAGCGTAAATGCCAGCCCAGAAACTTCGCCAAAAACAAATTTGCCGCGATTGCACTACGTCTTGCTTCACTTGTACAATAGCGTTTCCGTTGAATCGTCTTTCCCGAAGTAACAAAGGAGAAATCGTAGTAAGCGGAATCGCGAAGTGATACTGTAAGGACCACAAGTCAGCACTTCCACCTGCTTTTCACAGATTCGACACCTTACTACATGCATTATCAAGTTTACAACTGCATTGTCTAACCAGATTAGTGACTTTTATGTAACGAATTGTATACTTACTTCTTGCTCCCGTAGGAAAATCAATAATTTCATTTTTTTAGCGCTTGGTCGTGCGCTGTCCGCGTAGTAGTAATGTTCTCGCTTTTGCAGTGACAGTTGTAAAATATTTTTGACGAAGCTGCCGTTAGCTATGGTAACTTCTAGAAATAGTTTAGTTTCGTATTTTTGTTAAGTAGGAAATTTGTTATTATCAGTTGTGGCAGTATTTTATTTGGAATAGCTCGGATCAGGCTGTTCGCAAAGTAGTTTAACCGCAAGATCATTCTTCTGCGTCGCATCATTACGAGATACGTATGAGTGCCAAATATATGAAATAGAAATATTCAAAGCCCAGTAGTCACTCCACCGAAGCAGTGCAGTAGCAGCTGAGTACGTTTGCCATGTAGTGGAAGGGAATAAGGCCACTTTACTTCAAAATCTATACAGCGAACTACCGGCTTATGTACGTACGTTCGAATACAAATATTTGCATTTCTGAGAGCAGTCCTACACGTATTCATACTTGCCCATGTACGAGAATGCACCGGGGCAAAGCGATAACTTCTGCTCCGCAGAAAAGGTCAGAAACTAAACCTTTGTCGGTGACCGTTGACAATATAATTTGTATCATCGTTCAAAAGTCCGTACAATAAGTTTGTCTTTATAAACGCCATATTATAGACACTGCCAAGCATGCATAATCTGACCTATTTTTTGACTTCGAAACTGGAGCTGTTTGTGTCCACGTAGACAGGTGAGCTACATATCAATTTTAACAAATATAGGTAGTAAGGATAAAATACTGAATTACCTGAGAAGAAAATGTGTTTAAATTCTTCGCCGTTGTTGCTGACTATGCTAATCTTGCGCGCACAACGGATTGCTGGAATCGAATTTTATAGATATTCTAGCTATTAAAAATGACACTGAAGGGCAGCTATGTAAGTGTGACGTTTGCAGGTGTTCAACGGCTTTGGTTTCCGCGATACTTATGACGTGTGCATAAAAAATCGACTTAAGCCATAAATTCTCAACAGTTTGTATCTTTCCGTTTATCAGACATGAAAGGTTCTCCGCGTTCTTCGCCGGATGCTGCCCGGTTTTTTGTCATCATCACAATGGTTTGCGCTAGTTCCATAATTTTAACGGTTCACGAATTTTGATGGTCTAGCTTCATGGTTTTGGTTTTGGACCGTCTGCATATCAGCTGATTTTCCGCTTTTTTTATTATTTTTTATCTGTATCAGCTTAAAAATCCACTGGAACTCGAGCCGATAACAACCTAGTACCGATCTTCCTACGCCAGCATTGCACGTTGCACTGTACTTCGAACTTTACCATGGCGTGATGAATATAACTGGCCGGCCCTTATAATAATATCCACAATGTGGGATTATGGATAACGTGGATAATATGATGTGGATATTTAACAAGCGAGCTAGACAGAGTTTGCATTGTAAGATTACGGGATATGTGTAAGGGAAGCAGCGTAATACTTAATGGTGCCGTTTCCTAAAACGACGAAATGTGTGCCTGCGACGATAACATAATGCAGCTTAACTGTTATATGTTTTGTGTCAAATACGTTTAAGATATAGCAGTAAACATTTACGCTAGACTTAGCTGAACATTTACAATAGAAGTGTGTGCTGCAACTTTGCAATGCGTATACGTTTTGGTCATGTACTGCTTTTAAATGCAGATCCTGTACCACGTAGTATTGCTTTCAAAGCAGCTCTCACAATATCAGATCCATTAATAGTTCGTATGCTGACCGCAAAGTGCAGAACCACCCGTCTGCGGCGCATTACTGCGAGTAAAGCAGGAGTTCCACGTAAAACATCAAAGCGCAATAGTCATTCCGCCGAAGAAGTCAAGTAGCTGTTGAACACCGTTTACCATGTGGTGGTAGGGAATAAGGCCACTCCACTTCAGAATCGACACGACAAACCCGATGCTTATACAAAAACTCTGGATTTCTTGAGAGCGGGTTTTAGGCTGATTATGCCGCGTAAGGAATTTATAGGCACACACCCCTGTAACGTTCTAAGAAAACGGAGTTTTAAAGTGGTCGACTTTGTATAAAAGATGGCCGATCGGCTTGAGGCATTCCCCACTATGTTTTAGTCACAAACGCACACAGTTCTATACTATCGGTATCGTAAACTCATCCGGATACAATGAATCCCACATTTGCCGTTGTAATCCTTGGCGTTGTCGCTGTATGCGCAGTACCCGTAAGTGTCAAACGTTCTCGCTGTAGTATCCGCAAACGGTGAAACTGCGCTGAACAAATCTTTTCGCTACCATACTGTAGTTGGACAAACCAGTTGAAGCTGAATCGAACGACAACCTACCGGCAACTAAACGTAAGTTGCGGGCACGTTTAGTATAGTTCGTACACAACATAGGTAACCAACCTGAACCCGTGAAACGACGTAACTGCTTGAGATCAGAGCACGGGCGCTGCGCGTGTCGATAAGCAAGTGTGAGTTGGAAATGTGGATAAGACCAAATCCGCTCTTGCGTATATGAAGAGCAACGCGGTCCATACTGTCGACAAGTCCCCGCCCCGTAGTCGTCCGACTGTTAAAGTGCGTTTGGCTGTTATTTATTTATTACAAAATTCGGAATAAAAGAAAAGTTCAACCGATAACAAAAATGCATGAATGACAGGCATTGACAGCTAATAAACTCGCTTAAAATAATCAAACGGATTGGGGGCGGGGAAATGTCGACAGCATGGACCGCTTTGCTCTTCATACCCGCAAGAGTGGATTTGGTCTTATCCACATTTCCAACTCACACTTGCTTATCGACACGCGCAGCGCCCGTGCTCTATCATGCGCTTCGAAGGCATTGATTTTGTACAACTTGTCTCTGTTTTGAGTTATCTGTACACAGTCTTCTTTGCTTTTGTCTTTTTCGTTTGTTCCTAATAAAGTCATTTTTCAAAAATTAAAAACACAGCTGTTTTCTGTGAAGCTGTTGAATATAGAAGCTCTTTCACAGCGGACACCAACGAAGGATTACTGACAAACAATGACGTGCAAGACGTTCTGAAAAAAACTGACAGCGAGATCCTCAACAAGAACAGCACGGCTCCCATTGAAACAAGTAGTAAGTTAAAAGCTGCTGCACTCGTAAAAAGCAGACTTTCATGGGTCAGATGTTCTATACAGTAAC
>JAQGAU010005367.1:0-10363 GCA_034698045.1 Paramacrobiotus richtersi
TGCGGCCATTATACAGAGCTATTTTTAAACTTACAGATAGCGCAAAAAAACACACTATTCTAGGCTCACTTTCGGCTGCTAGCTGTCGTCTTAATTTCTAGAAACCAACCCTACGGCAGCAAGCCAACCTGCTTTTTGTGCTTCGGATTGTTTTGGCTACCATCGTATGAGTGCAAAAGCCGTGTAATAAAATATTACGAAACAACTGACACCCATATTCTTGGGATTCAGTGTAAAATGTACCCTAGTATAAGCAAATTGGGGGATTTGCAATTTTTCAGTTCCGGGTCAAATTTTTGTAAATAAAGTTGAGGGAAGGATAATTGTTTGGAAAACACTGTGCACAGGGAGCAGAAATTTCTGTTCGCACTCTGAAAAGATGTCCATTTAAGTTAATTGTCCACCATAAAACAAGCCCAAAAACAATCACAAAACACTAGAAACACAAACACTGATGCAAACTGAAGACAGAAAACTTTCACTGAGTACAAAAATTTCTCTCAAGGGCGCAGTGTCGGAAGAATCAAAACCTTTCTTGAAATGCCCGAAAATCTGTCTTTTCATGGTCCATGCCTACGCAAACTTTGCAACTGACTTGCGATTAACAAGAGCCAGTAACATTGACTCCATTAGCGTAGAAAAACGCATTACATCCTCCGCAATAGTTGTTACAGCACGTCGCATAAGAATTTCCGGGGCACTTTTTCCCGGCACACGGCTCGACGAAGCACTGAACGATAGGGACGCCCATAGCACAACTGTTTTCCGGGGGGCACCCGGGTTTGGGTGGGACCGTTACGACGGTCCCATCACCGCGGCACTGCTGAGTGACATCCTGTCCATTGACGTAAAACAATGCCAGACAGGCGCCGCAATAGCTGGCCACACACTTGGCGCTGGGAAAGTTGGGACATGTGTTTCCAGCGCGTGGGTCACAAGGGTCGATCAGGGGATCACAGATTGGAACGCCAGGGGCACAGGTGACAGGTGGCACTATACAAAGCAACGTGAAGATTTAGGTTATGCAAGGTTTCGGCAACCTATAATGTTTGTTGTCTGTAATCGACACAGCGTGATGCTCTTTTGAAGTATTTTCTGGCTTGATCGAAACATTGATTAAAACTGGTCAAAACAATGATAATTTGCCAAAACATTTGCAGAGTTGTACACCCAAAAGCTAACAACCAATCGAGAAGAAGCTAACTTAAACAAAGAAGCAAAGCAGCAGTAATGTGGAGAATTATTAGTTATTATCGTAGCTTTCGAACTTAAGACCAATTTAGATTGCTTATATGTAGCACCTAAGCATTTCTGGAAGTTTCGGGTCCAGTGCCGGTAAATAGGTAGTTACTGTAGTATAAAAGTAGTTTTGGCTGTAAAATCTGGAGTACTGGTTTAAAAATACTCAAAAATGGCAATAATATAGGAAACTGATACTGGAAAGTGCGTTCTCGCTTCGTACCTGTGGGGCTTCCGGTTGTTGCCGTATATTGACTCCCAACCGCAGAAAATACCGTGAACAATGCAAAAGATAATGCAGCACAAACGATGATTTGGCGAGGCATTTTACAGCAGTGTCTGTGTATAAACACGTCTTGAGCAAATTGTGCTTTGTTTATTGTGGCTTCCACAAGTGAAAATGCAACAGATCACGACTAATCAAATAAAGAATGACAACAGCACTGACAGCAGCTAGAAGATGCGGTAACTCGACTGCTTAAACTAACTGCTGCGGTAACTCGAAACATTTCTGCTGCATGAGAAAACGACCTGTATACAGTTGCGGATTTCGTAAACTGGTGTAGTAACAATGTGCGGCGCTGGTCGTTGGCTTTATCATCTGTCAGGTATCTGGTGTCGTTAATTAGTTAATAACTTACGAGAATGATTTATCGAAGCTAATTTTACGGCTTACATGTACAGGTGTATAACACTCGATGATTTTTTCTCACTTTTACTTTTACTTAACACATGCAGCAGACATATTGTATTAGCTCTGTGCTCGTTTGCTACCTTTAGGTGTTTAATCATCTATGCGTGCGGTTACAGTATTATTATAAACCGCCAAAAAAACTCAAACAATAACCACATCCTAAGTTGGAAAATAATACAATAAAACTCGATTCGTGAAAATATTTCGACAGCTTTCAGCAAACAGGAGCATTCGGAAGAAAAGGCAAGGCTGCTTCGATCAGTCTACCATGCGCGGCATAAATGTACTGCTATGTACAAACAGGCAAAAAGTAACGATTCGGACTGAGCCAACAAATTCTGTTTTTTATTTCGGATGGCTAGACCTGCAGTTAACACAAAAGCAAAGAACAGCCTGAAGGAAACTGACCAGAAAATCCGCTCGTTATCAAGTTTTTTTTTGCACTATTTAAACACGTGCCGAATCAGTGTACACTTCTCGCTCATGTACTCTGTATGTGCAAAACCCGTCTAGAAATTTAAATTAAGCAGGCGTCAACACGAGCCAGTGATATTGACCTCATTCGCGTAGAAATTCGCATTACACCCTCCGCAGTAGTTATCGCAACACGTGGCATACGGATTTCCGGGACACTTGGCGACCGAGCAGGGTGCCACAATGCAGTTTTGGATATTCTGGGTCATCACCCCCACACCACAAGCGTCCGCCACTGGGCACGTCCATTTGGGTGGTGGTAACTTTACGATTTGACACTGCTGGGTGACGTCCTGTAACTCGATGTGAAATACCGTGCCGCAGCCGTCACAGGATACATCACACTTGGCGTTGGGAATGTTTGGGCAAGTGGTGAGCAGACAAGGGTTAACTAGAGGACGACAGGTTTCGGTACTCCAGTGCAGTTTACAGTGCAGTATAGTGGTCGAGGACAAACTGGCGGCAAACAGACTCCAGAAGGCGGTGGCGCACCAGAAGGCGTTGGAAAACAAACTAACTGTGGCCCTATACAAAACCAAACCAGATGTTATGTGCGGTTAGCAAATTCTCGCATCAGTTTTCCGAAGGATACTTATGCTCGCGGTATAGTCCTATGCTCCTTTTGAAAGATTTCCTTACAAGGGGTGCTTTCCGGAGGGAACAAGCCGATTTCAGATTTGCCTGCTACATCGTCTAGTCCTCTAAAATACTTCATTTTTAAGATTTATTTTATCTGCGGAACTAAGGCGGTAGTATGTGCGCCCGCATGTTATACTATGGACAGCTATAAGCTTTCCTGGAACGCAGATAAGATTATTTTTAAAAAGGAAGGATCTTAGAGGACTAAAGGTTGCAGAGTAGTCAAATCTGAAATCGGCTTGTTTGCTCCGGTAAGCACCCCTTGTTAGTTATATGAACCTTTGGATAAACATTACCGTGGATTTGTATACTTCGAACAACTGAAACATTATATATAATTATGGAGAAATTGTGCAGAAAAGCAGCATTATGGAAAACCGGTACGTACAGGGAGTCGATGCGCCATTGCTGTAATATTTCGTACCTGGTGTTGTGGCATATTGGCTGTTGACAGTAACAAATATCGAGAACAATGTGAAGGACAGTACAGCGCTAACAACGCATGCGTTAGCCATTTTGAAGGAATTCCCCGGACAAATAATGCCAAACGAGACTGTGTATCGTGTGTGAACTGATCACGGATCGCCGACGTTCGTCAAGTGACGCGTGAGTACAAGAACAACGACACTGGCCTGTTTGATTTATTTCACGTACTAACGGTAACTATGTGGCAGATTAGTAATGAGAGACAATCTATGACTTATATTCTAATTATGACAATAAATCTCTGCAGTAAAAGAAACTATTGTACAGACTTCCGGGTTTTGTAAGATTGATGCGTTAACGATATGCGGTCGTGCTCGTTGATTTCATCGCTCACATGTCAAAGCTAAATTCAGATATTGCGTGTATGATGCTGAATAAGAACTATCGAGATAGTTTTGCTGCGCATCCATACAGCGAACGCGACAAGCTCTTCGTAATAAATATGATACAGTGACAGAAAAATACGTAAACCACTATGAGCGTCTTGGTTGGTAGGTAAACTGTTTACGTGTGGTGACGTTGTCTGAGGACAGGGACCCCCGTATTATCATTGTACACTTGTAGGTCTCGGAACCAGGACAAACCTGATTGATGAGCGAATTCGTCTTTCCATATAAGGCGAACAGTTCTTCTCTATTAAGGAAATTACGGCAGTTTAATTAGCAGTAAATCGTTCAAGTTTTACATAACTTTGAAGTCTGCTGCAATCCGGTTGAACCAGCCGCTTGAACCGAAGAGATATACTGCATGGTAATTTCCTCCCAGTTAACTGCAGAAATTTTGTTGGTGGAGAAATACAGAATACCTGAATGGCGTTAATAACCCTTTCTCAAAATTGGGTTGTTTCGGTAAAGCTGCGCAGAAACTCAGTTGCATAACGTGCCCCAAATACAGATTTCCAGATTTCTATAAGCGCTTCCACGGTATGCTTTTGCGAGTGGATCACACGTGTTAGGCATAAATAAATCTGCCAAAACGAACTACACAGCAAGGCTGAATCAGTTTGCCATGCAGGATAAATGTAAATGCTGTATACAGGGATGAAAAGGTGCGAAAAGTAATGATTCAGACAGAGCCTAAAAAAATGCTGCTTTTTATTGTGAATAGCTGTAAACTGCAGTCTACACAAAAGTAAGAACAGCTTGCAGTAAACTGACCAGAAAATCCGTGCGTCAAGCAAATTTCTGGAACATTTTAAACATCAGGTGCACGCTTTTCGCTCATGTACTCTGTATATGGAAAACCAGTCTAGAAATGTGGAGTAAACAGGTATCAGCATGAGCCAGTGACATTAAGACCATTAGCGTAGAAAATCGCATTGCAGACTCCGCAGTAGTTATCGCAACACGTGGCATACGGATTTCCGGGACACTTCGTTACGGAACAGGGCGCCGCAAAGCAGTTGACGATGGGCACACCCGGAGCACAATTAGTGGATGAGGGGCAGCTGAATTTGGGTGGGACCGTTGTCACATCACCGCGACACTGCTGGGTGACATCTTGTGTGTCGATGTGAAATACTGTACCGCAGCCGTCACACGAGGTTAGGCACTGGGCGTTGGGAATGTTGGGGCAAGTGGTGACCTGACAAGGGTCGACTATAGGAATGCAAGTTCGCGGTCCAGGACAGTTTAAGAAACAGTTTATCGGAATAGAACAATTTGGCACACAAGTTGTATGAGAACAAAATATAGCCGGTGCTAGAGAGAAACAAACCAAAAGTTATGTCAGGTGGATTCTCGCACTACTTTTATGTCCGGTGTGCGGCAGAGTGCTGTGATTCTTTGGACAGCATTTCTTAGTTATTTGAACATTTGGGCAAACAATTTATTGCACGTAGTTGGATCTGTACGTGTATATCTCGAAATAATTAACTTCAGATTGCTGGTGAGTTTCTAGACAGTACAAATGCGTAAAGTACCAGTTCTAGTACAGCTGTTGAATTATAAGTCACAAGAATGACAGCCTTCCAATTTCGGTAAGATGTTAGGTTTGAGGCAAAAGTAAGCAGTTTTAGCAAAAAGCTGCTATGCAGTTATTTTAGGTTCTGCACCTTTATTTTCGCGTATGCGCAAATACTTCTCCATTTGGAGCCTGGTTAGGCTTTTACAGCAATAGTATTTTAACTGTAAAAGCTGGAACAGCAATCATATACAGCAAAATAATAATATGGAAAACCGATACGTACAGGGAGATGCGCTCTTACAGTGCTATGATAGTTCGTACCTGTTGTTGTGGCATATTGGCCTTCGATAGCAACAAATATCGAGAAGAATGTGAAGGACAGTACAACGCTAACAATGCATACGCTAGCCATTTTGCAAGAATGCCCGGATAAATGCCAAACTGAACTATTTGTCTTGTTTGTGAAGGTTTCCAAAGTACCAGAGCAACGACACGGGCCTTGTTGATTTATTCACGCACTATAACTGTAATCGTATGACAGCTGTGTTTATTGTTGTAAGTACCATGGTGTCATACGTGAACTCACACACAGTCATAACATGACAGCTTAGAAGATAGAGAGACGCTATTGCATATTACTCTAATTATGAAAACAGATCTTTGCATGCAGAAGACTGAGAAGAGAGAACTGTTTGTACCGCAGTTCCGGGTTTTGTAAGTAAGTTTGATGCGTTAACGATATGCTGTCGTGTTCGTTGACTTCATTGTTCAACTCTCTGATGTCGTTAGTCAAGAACTTTGTGATGTTAAGGCAGCATTGGCAGTTATTATAAATCTGAGTCAAAATGGATTCGTGAAAGTATTTCGGCAGCTTTCCGCGAACAGCGTCCAACGGCAGGATCCCGGGATGCAAGTCTGCTTTTCTAGTTGTTTAGTCTGCTATGTGGGATAAATGTAATGTTATGACAATGGGGCCATTAAGTACACAGCCTAAGAGCTGCAGTGTTTATTTCAGATGGCGAAATACGGAGCAGCACTTTTGACATTATTTCCGTTCTGAAGATCGAAATGGTTTCGGAAAGAGCTAGCAGCAGTAGTTATGATCCATGCACTGAAACTTCACTTTTTCAGAGTATCGAGACTTTTCACTCATCTGGCGTGTGCATACACCAGGCTTTATCGCGTTCCAAAGCAAAATGATGGTAGTTCAATTTTGATTTCATGACGGGGAATAAGATAATTTTTTATTTCATTAGCCAGGGCACTGCAGTTGATGCAAATGTAACGACTGTTATTTAAAACAGAAACTTGCTCGTGAAGCATGTTTTTTAACCTTTCAAAGACGTGCCGTAATCCAGTGTGAGATAGTCGTTCCGTGTACCTGTACATGCAAAACCAGTATAGAAATGTAAAGTAAACAGGTATCAGCACGAGCTAGTGACATTGACTCCATTAACGTAGAAAAACGCATTACACCCTCCGCAGTAGTTATCACAACACGTGGCATACGAATTTCCGGGACACTTCGTTACGGAACAGGGCGCCGCAAAGCAGTTGACGGTGGGCACTCCCGGATCACAACCGGTCATGGGACAGGTGAATGTGGGTGGCAACGTTACGCCTGTCACATCACCGCGACACTGCTGGGTGACGTCATTCCCATTGACGTGAAATACTGTACCGCAGCCGTCACAGGAGGTTAGGCATTGGGCGTTGGGAACGTTGGGGCAAGTGGTGACCTGGCAAGGGTTGACTATGGGAAAGCAGGTTGGCGGTCCAGAACAGTTTAGAAAACAGGGTGGCGGCCGGCTGCAATCCGACGGCGTTATACAGGTTGTCACCGAAGCACAAACTAAAGGCGGTCCTACACAATATATATGGCGTCAGAATAATAGTATTTTAACTTCGGTAAAGGCTAGGTCTTGCAAGTCAATGTCGTTGTGAGACAGAAGTTTGCAGATTGATCAAAAAACGGCGATATGCAGTGATGCGCCCCATGTTTTGCGTAGGCACAAAATACATTTTCCATGCCGAGCCTTGATCTAGCTTTTACATCAATAGTATTTTTACTGCAAAAGCTATAATAACAATCAAATACAGGTAAACAGCAATAATATGGAGAACTGCTACTAGTATTATATGAGTACAGGGAAATACGCTCTTACTATAAAACTTCGTACTTACTTGTTGTTGTGGTGGTATATTGGCTTTCGACCGCAACCGATATCGAGAATAATGTAAAGAACAATGCAGCTCCAACAACGAACTGGTTAGTCATTTTGCATGAATGCCAATGCCCAAATAAATGCCAAAACTCCACTGTTTGTGTCGCTTGTGCAGGTAAATTCACAGATGCTCGGCAATCATGGTCCAAGAACAGGTCTGTTTGATTTCTTTACGTATTGACGATAAGCTGTGTGGCAGCCTAGCAGTGAGAGACAATCTGCTATTAATGTTCTAATTATGACAATAAATCTCTGCAACAAAAGAAACTGTTGTACGCATTTCCGGGTTTTGTAAGTTTGGTGCGTTAACGATATGCGGTGGTGGTCGTTGACTTAATGTCGTTAGTAAAAAACGTTTCTGAAGTTAAGTAAGAACTGTCAAGATAGTGTAGTTGTGTACATAAGGTGAACGCGACAAGATCTTCGTAATAAATACACACACTGACAGAAAAACATGCAATACTATGGGCGTCTTGGATATTAGGTAAACTGTTTACGTGTGGTAATGTTTCAGACTTTCAGTATTTGAGGATATGGATGCCAATATTATCACTGCCAATATTATGGATGCGCTTGTACTGTAGGTCTCGAAATCTTAAGTGTTTGATAAGCGAACCCACGTTCCTTTCTAAAGGCGACCGGATCGTATCGCATTAGGAAAGTATATCGGCAGTTCAGTTAAGAGAAAATCGTTTACATTTCCGTAAGCTTGGTCTCTGTTGCAACCAGCGGCCAGGAGAGGCGTCACATGTAATTTCGCGTTCAAAACTGCAGAAAGTGTCTTGGACGAGGAACACAGAAAATCTGAATGGCGTTTATAACGCTTTTTCATAATTATTTTGGTTAGGCTTCGCTAGTAAGTAAGCTGCATAATGTTTGCAAAATATGTCTAAATTTTTGTAACGGCTTTTACGGTATGCTTTTGCCAGCACTGGATTACACATGCTATGCATGGTAAATCCGCCCAAATGTACAACGCACCACCGTTCTGTAGAAAGAAACAGAACGTCAGGACTCAGGATCGTTTTTAGTTCATCAGTTATGTTTCTTTTGTCGTTAATTAAGAAATTTTCTAACAAGCTATCAATAAAATTTTCGGTGCCCATAAATTATATGCGGCAAGCTCTTCATAATAAATATAGGGGGCATTACACTGCGCACCATACCATTTTCCTGTATTGCTTCAGTAATCGCCAAGCAGTGCGAATGGAGCGATACAGGACAATGGTATGGTGCGCAATGTAGTTCCCCCTATATATATATTACACCGATAGCAAGTGTAGATACTTTGCCAGCTTACATGTGGTAATGTTTACTGAAGATATAGCTCACACGTAGAGCACGAAACCAGTAAAAAACTCTGCTGCAACCGAACTCGAATTTTCACTGAAAAAGCGGTAGTGTGGGCAGTTACATTACCTATAAATCCTCTACATTTTGCATTAGCCTTTCACAGTCCGTTATAACAGTGACCGTTCCAAAGAAATGCAGAGGAGGATTGCATACTGCATAGTACTTTTTTATCCAAAACTGCACGAAGAGAAGACAATCGGAAGGGCGCAAAAATGCAGTTCAAAAACGTTTCAAGAATATGTATGCGTTCTTTGTAAACTATTCTTTTTGCCTATCCACGGTATTCTTTTTGCGAATAGATGATAACTCCAGCCTTGGTATCTGGGCACCAAAGTAGTTTACCGAGTGCGGTGATCAAGGCAATGTATATATACAAAAGCGTTCTTCAGTAATGCAACGAATGCAAGGATTGTTTTTCAGTAGAAATACCATGGAAAAGCTTTGGCAGGAACATTACCTGTTAGCTGTTACTGTACTCCGAGCTCATTCATCCACAAGCCCACTTACCGCTGTCTTACGTTGAATTATATGCATTCCCTATAATCCCATCCAATCTCGGCAGTGAATCACCGAACGCGCGCGATTTGTATGTATGGTGAACGTATGCATTCTAAGAAAATGCGCCGCACATAGAAGGGAAATGTTGCTGCGTGACACAAGCTATTTCCACCTGACATGAGAGAACCCTCTTAATAATCCTGAAACAGAACCTGAGATCCTTGACTATCGATCCAACTACCGCAATCCAGTTACGAGAACAGCGTCGTAGTTTTATCAGATGGCTTTGTCTACCACGGCGTTTTGGACACCCGGTAAAGACACACATACAACAACCATCTAAAATCACGCAGGGCGTAAAAAACTCCCCCTCCGTTTTGTATTATGTTTAGAAGCTTCTTTCCAGAGCGCTTAACTAAAATGATCTAATCAATACATTATACTGAAAAGTATTAGCACCGCAGCTTTCGGTTTACAGCTATGTCTTGCACATCTGGTTAGTGTTCTATCTATGAAAAGCTGCCAAAGGATCCTAACGTAAATAGTCAAAACGTTTGATCAAATCATTAACATCCTATAGTAAAGAAATGAGAGTATTATGTTAAAGTAAGAACGACAGTAAAGAAACAATAGAAAGATACTAAAAAAACGACACCCTTCTGTTTGAATACACTCTTTCCTTGCTGGCAGCAAAACAAGCGCGAGCGAATACAGTTATACAAAGTAAAAGTAATTCTGGAAACAGCACACCTAACGACCAAACTCTGTATTTAGGTATGCGGTTTAAATCGATCGGACGGTGCAAGGATTCGTACATCTTACAGCGTGAACGCCTTATTCAACGCTCCCC
>JAQGAU010005368.1:0-10362 GCA_034698045.1 Paramacrobiotus richtersi
ACCTAAACCAGAGCAATCGGACGATTGGTTGTGTACCTTTCCGTTCGTAACCGTTTTTGACTTTAGCTTTATATATTAATATATATATATATATTGGGAGGATATACCGATAGTTAATCTAACAAATTCAGTGCTGTCTGCCGTATGTATATAGCGCAACAGAATCGGTTTTACCTTGTGCATACCTACAGTAGGATACATTGTTGTTGCGAACTATCGGTATTGTTGTCGATGATGACCTTTAATATTTGGTAAACGATATCGCCTACTCTCAGGTGTTCGGTCCAGTATCAACGTTTTCGACAATTCTGATTACTAACGGTATCCTGTTGTCAGACACAGAGATTGTCAGGTTTCCTTTATCCATGGCCATGTCTAGTGTGGCAACACTGACGCCGCCAACAGAATATTTGATCTTCAGTGCAGAATGACCATGAAAATGTGGTAAGACGATACCGTCGTCGGAACGTATTCTCGAGGTTGTGGTCGCTCAGTTGCCAGAAAAGTTCCGAAGCGTTACACATAAAAACAGTACGTCCTTGATCGTTGCTGTACTCCGCGCTTCTGCACGAATTCAGATAACACCCTTTCGAATAGTGAACTCAATTATTCCAGAAATCATAATCCAGTAACCAACGATTGAAATATGGAGCAGACAGCACTTGCACTTGCACAGCAGACAGCAAGTTAAATCTGACGCGAGAATTCATCCGGGACCCTGCTGGCAGTGCAAAGCGGAAATTGCTGCGTCTGAGCTGACGTCTGGCGATTATCTCTGCAACACAAACCGGATCAGCCTCCTTAACGCTCCAATTCAGCTACACAGAAACAGTCTGAACAGACCGTCGAGAACGATATTCATCAGCTGATTGTACAACTCCGAGATCTTGTGTCCGTTGCCTGGATCATTAACCATCAGTGTTTTCTCCAAGGGTATGCCACCTTTTCTTAATACGCAACCTGCAAACGCGGAAAAGTTATGTAAATGAAAAAACAGTCTATAATAACAGAAATATGCATGGCATGGCTTTTCATATATTTATTTCTATTGTTGCCGCTTCTTGCCAAAAACCATTTCCAGATTATCGTATAGGTGGATAGCGACCGGTAGCAATAGCTGGTTACATGCAAACGATATGATCGCTTTAAGGTAGATCAGTCTTATTTTGTACAGTTACACGTCTTGCAATAGTTTAGTCTCTAACGACGTCCAGTATGTAAAACGCTAATAGGAAGTGA
This sequence comes from Paramacrobiotus richtersi, assembly GCA_034698045.1. Lineage (NCBI taxonomy): Eukaryota > Metazoa > Tardigrada > Eutardigrada > Parachela > Macrobiotidae > Paramacrobiotus > Paramacrobiotus richtersi. The sequence continues at coordinate 1,240 of JAQGAU010005368.1, forward strand.
TATTTGAAACAGAAGAATCAAGAAAACAAAACCACTGGAACGATACCTAGCAAGTACAGGTTGTTATGTATACAGATACATAAAAATCGTCTCTAGATCTGATTCTGTCATATCTTACTATTCAGGATGTTCCCATAAATTGGCAACTGAGACCCAATGATGCTTCCTTGACTGTCCACGGCATACTTTTTGCTAGCCATTCGTGCGGATGTTATGAGGGCGTACATGGAGGCGTTTTCATCCAGAACCTGAACTCGTTCCTGCTTTTTGGCCCACTGGCGGATAATGCCTCTCCTCCGCTGCAGCTCCTTTTGTGCTAGAAATTGACCGGTGAATAACGCGCAACTTTCGATACATGCAATTATTCTTAACGCTTAGCAATGGTTGCTTAAATGGTCAAAATTTAATGCCTACGTGCATACCTATTTAACTGTTGCGCAGCTGCTCTATAGTTGTAAGGAGAAGTGTCAGTATGTGTCTTCAATACGCTGCACACATAAATTAAACGGCAACTCCTACATGTGATAAGAACTTCGCACAATTGTCTGTACTTGGTTGCACAAAGTAGCATTGTGGAATGTGCTCCTGCATTTCAGTACTTTCCCTTCTAAACGCTTGAAAGAAACGTATCATATTTGCCGACTAACCTTCTTTGGTTGACGTGTCGCTCACATTTCTTGGGCAGGTCACGGCAGTGTGTGTGTCATTTAGCTCTCGGCTGCGTATTCGTTCTTCCAAAGCAGCCAGCTCGGAATGGAAGTACTGTCGACGCTTCTCCATAGCTGGAGTACGATCATAGAGAACGGCTACATCCACTGAGGATACCCAAGATCTCAACTGAGTGACGGAAAATGTGTTAAGGCCGCTGAATACTCGGAAGAGAACATGTGGATCCGTCGCCACTAAGTCACACCGTTCCACGTCGCCGTCTAACAGTGCTTCCATAAGATTGCTTGCCTCTGCAAAATAAACCAGCTCGCAAGCGTTGTAGCGGGAAACAACAGCCTAGTACCAGAAAACGGATCGGGAAGTCTATACAAAGCACTAACGATTCCGTCGCCATGTTAGCGCCGGTATATAAGGAAATATAGTGGGTACCATCAAAACATCTCTACGATATGGTTATGCAGCCATTTTGGGTAACTATCGGGCGCTAGCTTACTTTAAATGAGCATACTGATAGGTTTTAGTTATGATCAGAAGATCTGAACCTTCTCAGTCCTTGTGGACGAAATAAGTATGTTCGGTTCATTTTTGTTTCCACTCTTACAAATTTTTAAGCTTGATAGAAACCTCGTTGAATTTACAGGTTTTTAATACGCAGCCACGTTACTGCACCATGCAACTGGTTGCATATTTTCTGAAAAAAAAATAATTTTCCCAAAGGTTGGAGCGAAATAGGCTAGGTCAAACAACTGTAGTGTAACGTTACTAGTGTACGTCCAAATAAAGGGGATTTTCATTTTCGACATACGTTGAATTTCCACTGTTGCTCGACAAAAATCCGTAACATCCATCCTGGTTTCTCGTCCGGACAGATTAACAACAGAGAAGAAGGCTACATGGCATCCAGACTCATCGCTGGCGCACATTACATCAGGAATCAAGGGGCAACTTGTATTCCGGTTTGCGCAAGCTGTTGGACTGCATGTTTGACCGATCTTACTATGGATTCCAGCACATTTGTCTGCCACTTGACTGCGCTCATCTGCAGCGACGCAAACAGCGGCAACCACGGTAAAAAGCACGAAGGTTAGAAAGGTCATGATTAGAAAATTCAGCAGAAATGAACTTTACTGCACACTGTTTTTGAATAACTGCATTAAAGGACATGTGTGTAATGCTGGTACTGCGACTGACGAATACAGGACTGGTTAGAAGCGGTTTCAAAAGTCAGGCTGTGATTAAAACGACTTATCTAAAGCCAGTTGCGCCATATATGCTGGTGTGTACTCTTGGGTCTTGGCACGCATGCCTGACTAAGCAGGATATGGTATCGATGTGGTGTTCCATCCTCTTGGTCATATTGGTTCGATAGACAACCATGAACGGGTACAGTGCAGAAAGCGCAGAAAAGATGGATACAGTACACCGTCAAGGAAAAGTGAGAACGAAAGTCACACATTGACTGACGAATTCAGAACTGCCACTGTGACTGGAAACATTGTTTTTGATGTTTTTTACGCAAACAGCAAGGCGTGGCGAGATGAGGCACAATGATAAATTCCCTCAAAACAGTTCCCCTTAGAAGGAGGGATCGATTCGCGACTTTCAGCTCTCGATCGAGCGATTATCAAGGTAAACAAATTGCCTAATTTAATGATTTGAACCTTTTTTCGAGATTTGCTATTCGAAATCTATCTGAGTTCGATTTACCAATAGTGGCACAACTGATGACCGAATATGACACCAGACAAACACACAGCTTAAAAAGTTAGTGTTCTCTTCATTTTGTTTAAATCCATGTTTTGAAACAAGAAAAAACCGTAAAAACATACAACGCTAACAAAATGCTACAAGACAAACGAAAAACCAATATACAAATTTCTATTGCAGAAATGGACAAATCAGAAGGTCATACATATCACAGTCAATGATTAATCACCAATGTGGTGCTCTCTGATCAACACAACAACACGGCCCTTTTGGTCCAGATTGAGCAGGTAAAACAGCCGTATTAATCAGCTATATTCCGACCAATTTCCATGGGATCAGTATGGCAAACAGCCACAGTGGTAATGTTGGTAATATCCGTCGGGCAGCGGACGAAACGGAGCACTCGGCGAATTCGGTGACGTTGAACTGGTCGGCACTGGAGAGCGCCGCGGGCGACGGACACCGACTGGGCACGCTGCTCAGGCTGACATAACCGTCAGCGTCCACTTGATACGTCTGCAAAAGATTTTTGACAATTATAACTTAAAATTACAAAATTACAAATTACAATTTTTTTAAATTAGATTACATTACATTAAATTACAATTTAAATTACAATTAAATTACAATTTTTTGACAATTTCCTTGATTTCCTCTTTGATCCGTTATTGATGTATTTGTTTAGCTTTTTTATCGTTATATTTAATTCGTAATGTCTTGTCCAATTTTTGACAATTATATTAATTTCCAGAAATTCAAGAATGAATATGTTTATTTTTTCGGTTAATTTTTCATTTATTTCCTCTTTGATCCATTATCGATGCATATGTTTAGCTTTTTTATTGTTACATTAATTCGTAATGTTTTGTCCGATTTTGTTCAGTTGTATTTGCTTTGATCAACTTTTACATAATTGAACTTATTTTTTTGCAATAATTTTAGATCAGGATTTTCTTCGTTAAACGACTTACGAAGCAATGCTTCCGAGCGCTCCGGGTTTCCGTCGCCACAAAGTAACCAATTTGATTCTCCATCCAGTGCCCGTGACATGCAAAATGCACTACAACAACACAATGCGAGTTTACGTATAATTCTTCCACTCAAGATTACGTGGGCGACGGATTTTATTTTAAAAATATTAGTATAGAATCCATGTAAAACTAATGCAGAACAATACATAACAAATAAAGTAAAACGATAATAAAATTATAAAATCACAAGATATAATAAATACAACAAAAAAATAATAAATAATAATTATCATAATTAAATAATCTTTATCATATCTTACTGGGATTGCTATCCTCCGGTGCCGTAGGACAGTCCTCACTCAACGGATGCGCCTGCAGTTGAATGGCCGAGTGGCGCTGACAGCCGATGGTCACCCGGGTCATTTGGCTGCAGGGCGCCGATGTCGTCCAGTCGGCGTTGAAGGACTGCGGCGTGGACACCAGGTACTGCCCGGGGAAGGGGCAGGCGACGGACTGACTTTTAGCCGTTACAAGCGTGCTCCACGCTGTACGGTTGTTTAAGAACTCCTCGGAACACGCCAACTCCAACGAGGTACTGAAGGCTCCTGGTATAAAAGGTATCGCACCGTTAGGTCACTGTTATTTGCGTTCGTAATTATTATTGTTTTTTTGGGATTATTATTGATAAGACTGTTGGGTGATAATAGTTATTGATGATAACTGTTACTTTCAGTTTTTCTTAAATTGTTTTTGAATTATCTGTTTTGAATTTTATGGTTTTTACCTTGCTGGACTTGGACGATCTGATCGGCTCGGCGTAACCAATTGTGACAAACAAATCCCTTTAGACTGCAACAAAAACCATATGTAAATACGTATAAGTACAAGTATACATGTAACATGCAGCAAAAACCGTAATAAGAAGCAAGTATTCGAACGACCTACAATTAGCAGTATTCGAAAGTACTAGTATTAACAGCTAAATGCGAAGAATAGATGATACTATGTGTACTAATATACTTAAAACAATTATGTATAAAACTGCCATAGAATTATGAAATAAAAAATTAAATAAATATAATTATAAGATAAAATTACTATAAACAAATACTACAAATATTATGCATATGAAAGGAATAAATGCTCCAAAATAAAAAAAATAATTAATAACAAAACCAAGAACAATTTTCAATAAGGATAATAGATTTATTACAAGATAAAATTACCATAAATACTGCTACAAATGAAAGGAAGAAATGCGACAAAAAAAAACAATTATTAACAAACTATATTGTTGCAAAATCAGTTATCCCAGGAACAACCTGCATGTAGTAAACGAGCAAAAATTTTCTTATAGTGACACAAAACAGTTCCTTACCATCCGCGCGTAACAAATGTCACCGCCCGAAACCACGAGCTCTGCGGCGCATCCAGGGACTCGCGCTGCATACACGTCCCCTCCTGGATCAGCTGTTCCTTATCGGCGGTCGCGTTAGTAGCCAACTGCTGGAAGGAGGTCTGGGCGGCGCTGAACACGTAGCGGACATCGGCCGCCATGTCTTGCCACTCGCGGCGCTCCGTTAGCCAGCTGGGGAAGACACACTCGGGCTGGGGATCACTCACTGCACAAAACACAGACTGTCAGATGCAGAACAGTGAGAAAAGCAGTTAGCCGCCTAATCGCTTGTAATCTCGGGTTTTACGACCGACAACCGTCCGGTTGCGTCATTTTTTGGGGGTAACGGGATTTGGGAAAGGGGAACAGAAGGGAATTATCCCAGATTGTCGTGAGGTTTTGTTCGGGAATGGGTGCACATTGTAATATTACGTTTGACGAAGCAATATATATTTGGGTCGATAATACTGAAGATGACGTTAAAAATTCGTTTTAAATTTAAATCTTTAATTGTTGTATTCTGCTTTAAACTGTATAATAATTTAAATTTATAATTTTTACTTGTCATATTTTAATTGTTATTTTAACAGAATTACTTTTAGATTTTAACCGTTTACGTTTTACTTTTTTTATCTATATAAAAACTACTTCGTATATTAGTTTGTTTACTTTGTTATGCCTTTATGTACCCATTTTGATGTAATTTTATTTCAGTTAATTTTATTCACGGAAATGATTAGATAATTTCCTGCTAAACGGAAGGATGATGATAAAAAATCTTACAGATAATGTACGACATACTTCTTGTCATAACCAGAGTCTGCGGACCATCGGTGGCCGAATTTAACGCCTGGCATGTGGCATCCGCCGACTGCGCCAAGTAGACACCTGTTCGGTTTTCTTTGTACATCTGCAAGCATAAAAACACATAACATACTCAAACTGATATGGCAAAATTACAGATAAATATATTGATATATTTAATATCAGATTACCGTTGAATGCTATTTTTCTTATTTAAGTATCATTAAATAATACGTTTTTATTCATGTATCATTAAATAATACATATTTCTTATTCAAAAATCATAACATAATATTTTTCTGGTTTAAATATCATTACATAATATGTTTTTATTCATATATCATTAAATAATATATATTTCTTATTCAAAGATCATGAAATGATATTTTTCTTATTTTTCTTATTTAAATATCATTACATAATATGTTTCTGTTCATATATCATTAAATAATATATATTTTTTATTGAAATAATCATGAAATAATATTTTTCTTATTGAAATAGCATTAAATAATATGTTTTTTATTCAAGTATCATTAAAAAATATTTTCCTACTCAAATATAATTTCTTAAAAATCTAAAAACCGAGCTCTAATCGATACAACCGTATTACTGCACAGCACAATGTTAACAGTACATTTTTCTACCATTTCCTCCGCCATTACCATTCCTCTAACAAAAGCAATTACACCACTCTACCCCATAAATATTATCGTAAGGAGAACGCTGAGCGGTATAATGGAATAATTGGTCAATCTTCACTTACGAAGCAGCGGAAGGAATCCTCGTGGCTGCTGGCCATATGGTGGAAGATGCGCCCCACCAGGTACTGCTGCTCACCGCGACGCCACTGCCCCAGACACTCCAGTCGCACTTCTAAAGGGACAATGCGGAACAATCGTTTACACCGTGAATTATGATGGACTACGGTGAATTGACACATAATTGGGGCCTATTGTTTTCGACTCTTACACACCCAGAAATTTCTCACAGGCGTACCCATTATAATATGTCAACGCGAAAATAATATTTGAATAACTATTTTTAATGATATTTGAATAAAAACATATTTATTTAAGGATTTTTAAATAAGAAAAGTATTATTTTATGAGCTTTGAATATGAAATATATTATTTAATGATATTTGAATAGAAAGCACAATATTTAAGGATATTTAATTAAGAATAATATGAAAAACACACAGAAAAATACATGTGAAAAAATCCAAAATTGTGAACAACTATGCACAAAGTGCGGAGACAATTTTTGACACGCCATCATACTTCGTTCTTCCGTGAGGTCCGGACAGGAGCGATAATGCAGGACCATTTCCGAGTCTTTGACACACGATTCCGCATGGGACACGGGATTATTACAAAGCCGCAAACCCTGTTTGTATGTGAAGGAAAAACGTCCGCCAAAGGGACAGGATTCGGGCTCCACATGCACTATCACAAAAATTATTATTTTAATTATTTTATTTCAATTTGTTTTAAATATTTATAAATTCTGTACAGAAATTTTAGTCAGAAATTTTGTTGCTAAATTGTGATTTATTCAAATTGCTTTATAAATTCTTTTCCTAATTTGATTCGTTTTTTATTTATTTTCTCACTTAAATTCTATAATTTCTGATTTCTATCAGTAATTTATTCGTAAAAATTATAATATTAGTAAGTGACAATAAATGTACTCAAGCAAGCTATCATTACGCGTAAACATTCTAGAAACGAAGTAATTTGTGGATGAAAATTTACTTCGAAACAAGGTAAACAGCTCCGAGTTGCCCGTGATGGAATCGCATAGTTCGGCAAATGACATTTCGCGATCATCATCGATGGGCCAACACGCACCTAATAAACATTAGACACATAATTCAGCATAGCCGGATACAAACAAAATAGCAGAAAAACATGGAAATATAATGAAAAATACACTTAATAAATTTAAAGTACAGAGAAAAAATGTACTGATTTAATGAGATTTATTGATAATAACTATACATTAATTAAGAACATGTACTGATTTAATGAGATTTATTGATAAAAACTATATATAATTAAGAAACAAATGTACTGATTTAATGAGATTTATTGATAATAATTACATATAATTCAGAATAAAATGTACTTACTTTCTTTAAATTCTATCACATTCTTGTGCGGCTGCGGATTCCCAGCTACAATGCACTGTCGGCAGTTTTGAGATCTGCAACAGAAAACATTTATTAAGAACCACCAGTGGAACAATTCCTGCTTTTACGGCACTTTTTGCAGTGTCACAAATAACTTTTACATCAAATCTGTGTTCACGTATAATATTCGGACAAATTCTCGATCTTGCAAATAGTCGAAATTTGTTTGTATGATGACTGTTACCACCTGAATTTCATTCACAAAATATATCTAAAAAAAGTTACAATCGAAAGATTTAAAAAGCTGAGAATTTTTATATGTTTTGGCTTATTGCGGAATTTTACAGTTAATGCAGGGCGATTCAGTTCAACAGAACCGAATCACGTTAGCTGAGCCATTACACCATGACATTTTCCCTACACACATCATTGCTCTCAACAAACTAATCAACATCCAAAAAAACGAGACCCGACCATTGTCTAAATTAATGCTTACATTAGTGTCCGGAAATGCATGCTTCTCCTTGTCAACAATTGTTCGTGAAAGTGCGGAGAATTGTTCCCGATTTTCCGATAACTACTACCCAATGCGCAGCCAGTACAGTACGTACGTCTTTCGCAAAAAAGAAATAAAACCTATTTTGTGACTAGGTAAAGATGTAAAATTACCTAGCCACGGGAGAATGTTTGCATTATTTTTTTAGTGAAATTGTATAACGCCGGAAACATCTACTTCCTGGTTCCTGTATAGCCACTGCACTACCATATTCCCCACAATTCTACGCGCGTTGTTCGATCCCCAAACCAGTCAAATTCTCAACATATTTAGTAACATGTACATTTAAAAAAATATTATTCCAAAACATTTAGAAATCACTCTTTTCCATGATGAAAATGTTGTTTGTAAAGTTCTTGCTGAGAGAAACAGCCACACACTCAGTTGAACCACTGCACTACGATTTTTATAATTTCCGGACACGTCAGTTCCTTGGAAAGCCTATCAAATTCACAAAAAAGACCCACATATTCTAGTCTGCCTTCTTTTATTGAGCGATATTTATTAATAAAAAAAACCAGATATTTAAAACCTTTTTTTTCCATAATGAAATTTTTTTGTGAAATTCTTGCTGGGTTGAAGCGAAGAGCTGATGCTCAGCTGAGCCACGGCACTACGACTTTCACCATTTAAAAATAAAATCATTTCCTTCCAAAAACCATGAAATTCACAACAAATCTTACCCTCTGATATTTACCCATAGTTATTTATGAAAAAAACTATACAAACTCTTCAAAACCTGTTTCCTCCATTAGGAAATTCTCTGTAAAATTTTTACGATATTTCGACTAATACCATATCGATGGAGTTGATGATTCACCCAGTAGCCACTGCACTACGCCTTCCTCTACATTCCCCACGCATCATTACACCCCCACCGAAACCA
>JAQGAU010005369.1:0-10362 GCA_034698045.1 Paramacrobiotus richtersi
GAATAATTAAGGCAGCTGAAAAAAATTTTTGGACTGGAATGGATTTGGATTTGGAAAAAATTTTTGGATTGGACTGGGCGGATTGGGCGGGGCCAAGTTTGGGTTTCGACTGGATTTGGGAAATGAAAACACGTTTTGGATCAGACTGGACTGACTTTTTCAGTCCATTGCAGAACTCTACTTTCCATACGAACTCGTGTTACGATATGTATTACGATATGCTAGGTGTTACGATATGTATGTAATTATTAAGGTCAAGTGCAGTTGCTATGTGTATTTTGTGTGGCCATAATATGTGTTTGTCGAGTGCGTGCGGCCATACGTGTTTGTCTTACATTTAAGTGACTTCTAACGCTTACTTCTGTATCTTTAGTAAACGGGATACCGTTTTCGCGTCTGGTGACCTTTTGCCAGTACCAGTGACCGCATGTCTTTCTTCTGGAATGTAAGAATATTATCAGCCGAACCTAACATTTAATGTATGGGATAGACGCAAAAACTACTGAGTTTATTATGTGCATCTGTCGGAAGACCTCCTGTACCTCATTTCTCTACAGTCACGCCATGCCAATAGGTTCAAAAGATCTTATTGATTGTGAGTGATTCAGTTGTCTCTCGTGTGTTTGTTTCGATTCAATGCGAAGATCGATTCAAGTAAAAATTGATTATCTTATGGTATCGTGACAGAACATTATTATGGATCACGGTTTCGGACTTGTAGAAACAACTGTATTGTGGAAGATTATGAAAGATAAATGTACGATGCCGTACGCCGATATACTTGTTTCCAGAACTTGGTTATGTACTGTACATGAGTTATACGGTACCATATAAACCGGGCAAAAAAGTTTCTAATAATATTATACTATTATACAGCCAACAGTTGGACATCGGACAGCGCTGACAGCGGGATTGGCATGGGCCAGCACGTACCCGAAGTTCCGACTCGGCCCGCGGGCGCCCGTCAGTGCCGACACGCCCGACAGCGCCGATAAGGGCACTGAGAAATATGGATACGCATTACCTGCTACGTGCGTGTCGCTTACCTACGCAATTTTAGGCAACGCTAATTTGTGATTGTGCTCAGTGATTGTTTGCTCGCATTTAATTCGTTGTTATGCTGCTTATCGCACAGTTTCTCATTAACATTATCAGTACTAACGGCGGCACGTTAACTGCTTCCATTGAACACAGCGCCCTTTGTTGTGAAACATACAAGTGCCTTGAAAATCTCCATTGCAGAATATGACAGACACTGTGAATCTGGGTTTTCATGAACACAACAAAATAGACTGTATTGTCATTTCCCCCTAAAAGGGATCACGTACTCTTTACTATGCACTCTCTGGTAAAAGTGTGGACTAGCCCTGGTGCAACCCCCACATTATGGCACGTGTAGTCTGGGCAAGGGCACTCCTGATCGGTGTTGCATTTTTTAAAGCTGCACGGCGTGGTATTCCGAACCTGTAGCAACAAGAAAAGCAATAACACCAAGCGTGCACAAGTACGTTATGTTGTTCCAAAGTGTGATTTCGCTCCTTTTGGAACTAAGACGAATTACAGTGGCATATACAGCCGAAAGTCATACTTTCAAGATAAAAGGTCACATCGACCATTTAGGGAATTTTTCTGTTGTTACACTTATTATAGTACAGCTCAACACATTTCTTTGCGAATACTGCACTTCGCATATAAAAGTTATACTAGCTTATTTCACATACAGATCTTATACTGCATAGGTAAACGAAAAAGTCTGCGAATCATACAAATGGTTAGAGTTCAGATAGTTGTAAGAGCTTAGAACTTACCGGCTGAATAGATGCCGCAATAAGCAGCACTACAACCAAGGATGAAGGCAGAAAATGCATGTCCCGCAAGTTGCACAAGTGATACACAGTGTAAACCCAAAGCAAGTCCACTGCTTTTCATTAGTAGCACCCTTATATATAGTTGGCACCTTTGGCGCCGCTCAGTAGATGAATGTAGACGCCGTAAACATTTGAAACTTGCTGAACCGCTATGAACTGAGAAAACAATAGCAGCGACTTAAAAACTGCTCACTTATGTAATAAGGAATGCAGTTCGCCAGCCGGAAATTTTTATTGAAGCGTTACAAGCTGCAATTAACTGTTCCCATACCGGTAATGAATCGTTTGTTGTTGTGACAGTAATCGGGGCGCAGTATTTTATAGCAGCGCAGTACATATATAATGACAGTAACTTCCAAGCTACCACTAGTGGATCGGGTTGAAACCCGTACCACGGTGGTTAACGATATTGGTGATTCGGGTTTACGGCTGTTATCAGAATCGTAGAGAGTCGATGGTCAATTATCAATGCACACAACCGGAAGGCCGGCAGATGTTCATAACAAGCTATGCAATGTAAGCAAGACGGGGGCAAGCAAACAAGAGGCAAACTGGGTCTATGGCGAGGGTAGGGTAAGAACAAGATCAAGAAATTTGCAGGATGCAGGACGCACGTTTTATTAGCAAGTGTACAAGAGGCAAGATCGCCAAGAATCTGAATCAACTTTCAGATCTTCCAGATTCATCTTAGATTCGAGATGCATTACCATGGTCAAAATGTAAAAGGGTTGGCCACCATGTTTACGGGTGAGTTGTTACCAATAAGACCGCTTATACCGCTACAATATTTTGTTCTTCTAAGCAGCACTAATAGAGTTGCACCGATTGAGAATGCACGCGCGCACTTGCGAGGCTATTGTTCCAGACTGTTTGAATGCGCAGCACTTTCGATAGAGGCCGCAGACAGAAAATATCAGGTCTCACTTAGTTTGTTTGCAGTGTTTTTTGTACCGTGTACTATTCTCAAAATCCAGCTACTGTAATATGTAGAGAAAAAGGTCCTCTATTTATTAAGATGAAGAACCAAAATAATCATAGAAGACAGACAGAAACATCCAGTACAGAACAAAATGCACACTGGCGGCTTTGCTGTTACGGTGCTACCGGTGTGCTCATCTACATGCACTATCACGATAAACAAACGAACACTCGTTGCTGACTGTTAGTGGCTGATTTGGCAGACAATTATTGTATTTTTGTTGAATGTTTTAAGTACTCAATTTCATATTTTACTTTTTAAAATTTACAACGTGCTGTTAAACATCCATACTGCCTTGGTGATTACGATTTTGCCGCAATCTCTGTTTGATCCTGAATATCGGTTTCTCGATTTTTTCATGGATATCGTTCACCGAAAATCAACTGGTGGCGTATGTTGTAGTGTCCCAAGTGTCCTCACTACAGCTACCGTCATGGGTCCGAAAACGTGAAATTCCACCGTTTTCTCTTACACAACGAAATTTATTATAACAACCTTGGGTATCATACAGAAGATCGCATAATTCCAGGGACGATATCAGCCACGGCTGATATGCCATGATCAGTTACGCAAGTCAGATATTAGTATAAAGCTTTATTATTTACTTTTAAAAATTTACTTGCAAATACTGCAGTTACGCAGTGATGTTTGGGATGCTTTCGTCTTAGTGTAAAACAAACGAGCAGACTTGTCAATGATACACGCTATAGAGCCATTCAAACACTTTGCAAATGAATTCCCTGTACTCAGTACATTTCAGCGCTCGACTGCTCATTGTCAATCGGTTCAACTCTATTAAAGGCAGTGCATAATATGAAGGAACCAAATGCTAACAGACTTTTGTCAGATACAGTTCGTTTGTTGCCAGATGATCACCTGTTGTTTTGTCAGCTGTGGAATCACTTGGCTCACTAGATGTGCAGTTATCCTCCCTTATGTGCTCGCCACGGCCCACAGCTGGATTTCCATAATGGAAGAATGCAGGCGCGTAAACATTTTAAACATGCTGAACCGCTATAAAGGAATAAATTAACGGCTATCTAATGAAGGCGATTTGCCAGCCAGAAAGCTGTCACGCAGCATTAAACAGCAGTTAAGTGTTTCTGTACCGGTATTCAATCGTCTACAGTAGTGACATTAATCGGGGTGCAGCATTACAAGCGCGCAGTCAACATTCTATATTTTTTCCAGCAGCACTAATTAAAAGCAGATTACATAACTGCATGGTGTTTAGGAATCACTGGCGGATTCAGCTTTGTCTTATAGAGACTGTTGTTGCCAGATGGTCATCTGTTGTTTGTGTCATCTAGTGAGTCGTTTCGCTTATTCGTTGTGCAGCTAGCCTCCCGAGTCCCGGCCACCAAGTAGTCCTTCTGAATGCTGTACTGTGTATGTTTAGCCTGGTTACTATGTTTTCCGCTCTGATCTGAAGAACGTACATTACCTCGAACTCCATTATTTTGCACTCACGGCTGCTACTAGTTGTGTTCAAACCTCGACATAGTAAAGCTTGATATTATGTTTATACGCCTCTAGGCGACCTTCGGCGTTTTGAATTTAAATTTTTTGGCTAAAGAATTCCGGCAACACAAATCGATAAACTTGATTCTTGACGTATACACGCTATTTACTTGTTTGTTTTTAACAGTATAGATAAGAGTTTGCAATTCAGAAAAAACAAACAAACGCTGCTATACGATACGTACGCATCGTCCAGTACAGGTAATTTATTGTCATTGCGGACGGATTCAGTTGTGTTATGCATTTTTACGCTGATGGGTTTAGCTAGTTTATCATTGTTTCGGACGTGCACAGAATCGCTTGTGATGGGGAAAGCTGTCCGCTCCTTTAGTTTACCACTCTTTTCGGACGTTGTCATCCGGGGTTCTTTGGGGCTTCAAGTCCGATTAGTTTATCGTCATTAAGGATGTTTGTGGACTTATTTTCCTACCAGTATTTCGTTTTTCCAACTCCTTCCTTCTAGGAAGCCAACAGAAGAGGGTACCAGGATAAATAAGGCTTTGCGAAACATTATTCGGCGCTAAAGATTTCGTAGCATGCCTTTGGTTTCTTGAACGGAAATTTGTTTTCGATGAAAGTGTCGCATCAACCAGCTGAATAGTTGGTCTGATGCGCGAATGCGACTCACAATGGTAAGACTCGCAGATGGGAATGTTGTTAATGTATAGATAATTACATGCAACTATTGCCTGTTAACTGCTAGCAAAAGTACGGTATATAATATATTTCGTCTAATTTGAAGACTCTGAAGATGGCCATGGCAGATACCACTCTAATCGCAAATCGTGGAAGCACAAACAAGGAAGGACCTATGCTTTTCACAGCAGAACGATCCCTACGGGATGTTCTTTTGATAGCAAACTGCAAATTCCGAATATCCTTGAACCGATGAAAGTTGATCCATACCGAGTAAGATTATAACGAGTAACCTATTCAGTGACCGCCATGGTCACGAGCGAAAGCACCCACCAAGCAATTATCTTTAGAAATCCTCCCGCAACATCCGTAAAAGTTTGAGAAAGAAACGTATAAAACAGTTGACGATAAATGGCGATCAAGGATGCATCCGTCACCGGTGCTCCATAGTTGGTCAGTAATTCCAGCGCTTTGACATCTTCCCCGATATCAGTCAGTCAGTCAGCACTGCTCATCGTTTTCGTGCCGAACTTACAAAAGGATTTGAATGCGTTTGTTTGGTTGGAAAACTGAATACGGCCACAGGCATAAGTTTGCTCTTGGAAGATACGGTGGGTGATACGCAGGCATCTGGAACGAGCAGTTGCAGAGCATTTTTCCCAGTGCGGTTAGCTCTGTTACATACTGTCACTGGGAGCGCGAAAGCAGTGAGCAATTTTTTTCAGGAATATTTTAATTATTCAGTATTTAGAATTCACAAGCGCAGAATGGTATCCCTTTGAAAATATTTTGCGCTGAAAAATGTTTGTAAGGTATTGAACACCCCCCTTTGAGAGCTGTAAACACAATTTCTCAACAAACTACTGGGGTAGAAGCATTGATCACAACCACCGAAAGATACAGTAGTCTCCGTCTACGCTACCGTTCACTGGCTTGGTGGGCTAACTAAAACTTCCAGAAATTCACAGCATTCACGCTTCCAGTGACCGAGCAGAGCGAACCGCGTTTGGAAAGATAAAGCTGCAAATCGCTTTGCTGATTCTCCGACTCATTCTCGGAGATAACCGTACCTGACTGAGTGGGCACTTGTCCTAAAGCGCTTGTGGTGATGAAAAGTTTTACGACAAAACAAGGGCGTTTCAAATCTTCTGTATGTTCAAAACCTACACAATGACCTACGTTATGTTATGTTATTTTTTTTTGGCGTTGCGGTTGAAGGTGATCCGCTTATCATGATATATGTGGTTTAAGTTTAAACTGCTAGTGAGTCACAATATGATCTTAAGGGGAACTTCTGTGTATTGTCATAAGTAATAGCGAAATCACAACAGCCGAGCATCTGCAAGCTGTTTACTAGCTTTCGTTGTTGTTTACAATGACCAGAACGTCGATAAACAGTGTCCAGAAATCCGTTTGTGCGCGCAACGTCTGGCTGTTGCAAAATAGCGGCAAAAAGTTTAAACACATTTCCTTCTCAAATAATTCAGCGGTTCATCCAAACTTCTTTATGTCTATACCAAAAAATGCACATATATATGATACTCGTTCTGAACCATTCTCAGCCCGGAGGCATGATTCTGAAATTTTAAAATGAATTTTAAAATTTTTGAAATTCATTTTAAAATTACTGAAACGTACCTCCGAGCTGAAAATGGTTCAGAACGATCATCATATATATGTGCAGTTTGTGATATGAGCATAAAGAAGTTTGGATGAACCGCTGAATTATTTGAGATGGAAATGTGTTTAAACTTTTTGCCGCTATTGTGCAACAGCCAGCCGTTGCGCGCACAAACGGATTTCTGGACACTGTTTATTGAAGTTTTGGTTATTATAAACAACAACATAGCTTGTTGAGAACCTTACAGGTACGCAGCTGCCCTGTTTTCACCAATCGTTGTGACGAGGGAAGAATATAGCCTTAATCTGTGCCAGTATTAGCAGCAGTGCAGATATCATCACTACCATTGATACCTACCAGTACCAGTACCAGCACGAGTACCAGTAACAGTACCAGAACCAGTTCCAGTACCACTGGTAGTACCATGAACTATAATTACCCGTTGGGACATATGCAGAGCGTAACTTATAAAATCCATAACCCCGATCGTTAATATTATAAAGCCATGACAAGTCCCAGGTTGTTTCATCTATGTGACTATAAGCAAGAAGTAATAATTTTTGCATCTTGCCCGGATACCTCTCGGACCACATGTATATTGTTTACGGGCAGTATAGTGAGCGGCAACCAAGCTGGATACTTGGCTTGTGCTTCTAATTAATGCGGTAAAAACTGCGAAGGTATAATCGTGATGCGCAATATCGTGTTCATACTGATTAGAAAGATGCTATGTAGCATTATACGAAGCAACCTTTGCTGTTTCGGTTTATAGCGGTTCAGAAGTTAAAGCAAGTGTCGACCTTAAGCCTGGATTATGAAACATTGATAAAGAAAAGTGCGCGATGCGTCGGCCGATACGCTTTTTGCCAGGACTTGGTTATGTACATGGATAGTATATAATCTGGCAAAAAGGGCCGCAGAAGGCATCCTCGTAATTTTCGATTGTCTTGCATAGTTATGCAACTGAACGTGGCAACATAACATCATAATGTTAGGACTTGAGCTGCTAGAGCATAATGCCACATGATCAAGTAGGTGCTCATTTTCCCTGGTCCCATAGATGTCCACATATGCATAACATAACTTTCTCTTATTATTATTCAGCAAACTTATGTACTACATGTATTCAGACTCGTCTCAGAGTGTTCGTCGCATGGATAACCGTTAATTTTAGTTTTTCTGTACAACGTGACATGATGCATCGCCTGTATGTGATATGCGCATCGGCATGTCTGCTTCTTTTCTGCTGGACAGGTGCGTTCTGAAAACACAGTAATATTTTGAAATGCAAGGCGATGGTTTTTTCTGCCAGCCAGCTTGGGATTACACATTATTTTTGAACCAAATGGCACTATAAATTATTTTGTCCTATCTTCCAATTGTCTTCTATGTTCTGGCAGACCATGTATTTGTCTTTGTAGATTCCGCAGATGGGAGAATCAGATACTCCTCTAACAGAAAGCTGAGGAAATACAAGCAGCACAATGCTTACTACAGCAGAACGAATCAGGAAATGCAACGGGCAGAATGTTCAGTGTTCACCTGATAGCCGACCCCAGATTCCCAATGTCCTTCAACCGACGAAAATTGACCCATACCGAGTACGATTACAAGACTAACGTTTGTTGCAGTTCTCTGTGGCAATTTTGTCGTTATTCGTTGTATATATCTACCGCAGGCGAATTTACCTATGGTAACAGTTAAAAAAAGCAGGATTTTCGGCTTAGTGTTTACATGTTTGCACGATATGTTTACATTTACGTTTCAAAATAGTTTTCTCCAAACTACACGTTAGCGCGCCGAATACAGTAGTACACTGTACGGTTGATCCATCGTTCATTAGACCTACACATTTCTATAATAATATGCCTGCAGTATCGTTTGATCTGAAACGCGATTTTTCGTAAATCTCCTGTCTGCGGTCGTTTCATATCAGTGTCAGTATTCAGTATCTTACCGTTTTCAATGCCTTTTTTTCAGAAACTATAAATCTTCAGTTTTTTCTTTTTGTTAGTTTTTGTGACCAGTGGTGACATTTAGTGCGTGTTAAGTTACTTACCAATCTTCCGATCCAACAGCAGTTATTGGTTAGGTCGCAAGAACAAGACATTCACAGAATTGAGGTTGAGGATGCAGTACGAAATTCATTGGTACCGTATCAATAGATCTAGAGACGTTGTCTTTCTAAAATCTTACCTTACCAATAGTCCGAAAATGTGTTGGTCAAAGCTAGAAAATTGAACAAACTGAAAATATACCTTTCTCGTGTATACTGGCGTAATCACAAGGATCCGAATGATGATGGACTGATTCGCAAACGCTTTCTTTACTTCTATGATTACATGTATTATTAGTTACAAGTATTAAGGAGAACCTTCATTTGTACAATACTTATCTAACTGTGCAGCACTCCGTGATGTACGTGATCAATCCGATTTGTTCCTTAACAGCCCGTAAGTAATGTCAAGGTGGTTTCACGATAATAGTTGCTGGGACGATGGTACAACTATCTCCGCTACTATTATGGAATCGAGGATGATCCGTCCAGTACCACTAACTCAGTCACCTCGTACAACGCCCTAGCACACCAAACCTTGCAGCCGGCAACCGGATCCCCTGCCGTGCTAGTGGAGCAGCTATACAGTCGCTGGAACATCACCACCGGACAGTGCGTGGTACCGTCCGCATACCTCAGCTATCTGACTGCTGAGGGTACCGTATCGGCCATCGGGACAGACGATCCCACATCCTATGGTAAGTAACCCGACAGCGCGTGTATTAGAATGTTGCGAAGCAAGAACATCCGTTTTAAAACGTGGAGTGCGCTCAGCTGTATTGCTAACTGCAGACCGTTTAACTGTGCTGCAACCTTAGCTTGATTCTACTGAATACTCACTATTCCAATCTGTTCCATCTCTGTATGCAGTTGTGGATAGTTCGGTGGTCCTGGCCACGGATTACAACTATGTCATTTTCTACGAGTGTGATATCTACAATGTGCAGACGGGATTCTGCGACGATCCCTTCTTGTACGTCTACACTCGAGGAAGACCGGATCAGTTACCCTCCACGACCATCGATACCATCGCCAGGACAGTTAATCGTCTTCTGAGCCAGTACTGCCTTACTATTGACATGTTCGTTGCTCGGTTCTGGACATCGGATCTGGGTGAATGCCCAATCGTGCTACCAACCGACCCCTGCTATCTGACTCTTCGGCAGGCACACCTCGATTTGGCTGGTGTAAGCGCCTAGAAAAAATGTTCAGTGTACCTCTACTGTTCTCTGTGCATCCATGGTCATAGAGTTCCGTTACTATTAGTTCGGTTAAAAGTTGTAGTAAAAGTCATCAAAAAATGGGTATGCATGCTCAAATCTGATCTAACAACACCATAATATAAAAAACCGCGATGAAGTACCGGAGATCATGAATGAGTTCGAATCGCGAAAGCAACGCAACCACAATAGAAGGTTATGTAAAACCGATACAATTCTACGGTGAGTCGCAGTTTTGTTAACAGTAAGCTTAATACTTGATCAGACTACGGTACCTCGAAAGCATTAAAAATGTTGCTTATAAATTAGGAAATCGCTATAGACACCCCCTTTCACCCCCGTTTACTATAGGCACCCCCTTTTCATTAATTAATAGATGCACCCTGTCAACGAGGGAATTAAGAGGAAACCAAGGGAATGTGCCTGGATGCCTGATATCCCTGTTGTCAATGTTGTTGTTG